>PITA01007419.1:0-80188 GCA_004023965.1 Spilogale gracilis
TTCACCTGGTTTACTTACCAAATGCCTTTAGGATCATTACACTTATTTTTCTATCTTATTACCTTGCCATTTTCGGTCTTGGACATGACATCTCATGAGTGCATTCATAATGATTTCTAAAAATATTTTACCTATAATTTTATCTTTTTAAATATACTCTTATAGCAGATAATTATTTCTCAATACATGTGCAGGAGTACAATAATTACTTAATATCTAATGGGTAGTCTAGATTGATTGAAACCCAGATTAACAAATATTGAAATAGTAGTTGGGAAGCAATGGAAGAAAGAAGCCTTTGAAAAATAAGACAAAAAGATTTGCCACATCAGATCTTAAACTCACTGTAAAGCTTCTATAATCAACATGTGCTGTTGGTACAGGACTACACATTTTCTGGAGCAGAGAGAACATGATATATAACAAAGGGTGCATTTCAATTTAGTGAAAAATGATGGGTTCTTTGGTTCAAAATTATATCATTCAGGTATCATACTGAATTTACTTTTAGAACCCCTTATAGGCCTTATAACAAATTTTAGATGGACTAACATAAATATTAAAAAATACTTAAAAATAATTTGGAACCTATAAATCCATTCCCCCCACCCTCTCCCTTCCAAGACCCTTAGTTTGTTTCTGAGTCCAAAGTCTCTCATGTTTTATCCTCCTCCCTGATTTATCCCAATTCACATTCCCTTTCCTTCTCGTACTGTTCTCCATAATACTCCTTATGCTCCACCAATAAGTGAAACCATATGATATTTGATTTTCTCTTCTTGGCTTATTTCACTCAGCATAATCCTCCAGTCTGGTCCATGTTGCTACAAAAGTTGGGTATTCATCCTTTCTGATGGAGGCATAATATTCCATTGTATATGTGGACCATATCTTCTTTATCTATTCATCTGTTGAAGGGCACCTTGGCTCTTTCCACAGTTTGGCAATTGTGGCATTGCTGCTATGAACACCGGGGACACATGTCCCTTCTTTTCACTGCATCTGTTTCTTTGGGCTAAATACCCAGTAGTGCAACTGCAGGGTCATATGGTAGCTCTATTTTTAATTTTTTGAGGAATCTCCACACAGTTTTCCAAAGTGGCTGCACCAACTTGCATTCTCTCCAACAGCCTCTCCAGCACTTATTGTTTCCTATCCTGTTAATTTTTGCCATTCCTACTGGTATAAGGTGGTATCTCAGTGTGGTTTTGATTTGAATTTCCCTCATAGCTAATGATGACGAGCATTTTTTTCATATGTCTGTTAGCCATTTGTATGTCTTCTATGTAGAAGTGCCTCTTCATGTCTCCTGCCCATTTTTAATATGATCATCTTTTTTTTTTTTTTTTGGTTGTTGAGTTTGAGGAGTTCTTTATAGATCTTGGATATCAGCCCTTTGTCCATAGTGTCATTTGTGAATATCTTCTCCCATTCTGTGGGTTGCCTCTTTGTTTTGTTGACTGTTTCCTTTGCTGTGCAGAAGCTTTTGATTTTGATGAAGTCCCCAAAGCTCTTTTTTGCTTTTGTTTCCTTTGCCTTTGGAGACGTGTCTTGAAAGAAGTTGCTGTGGCCGATGTCAAAGAGTTTACTGCCTGTGTTGTCCTCTAGGGTTTTGTTGGATTCCTGCCTCACATTGAGGTCTTTCATCCATTTTTAATTTATCTTTGTGTGTAGCATAAGAGAATGGTCTAGTTTCATTCTTTTATACATAGCTGTCCAATTTTCCCAGCACCATTTATTGAAGAGACTGTCTATTTTCACTGGATATTTTTTCCTGCTTTGTCGAAGATGATTTGACCATTCAGTTGCAGGTCCATATCTGGATTTTCTACTCTGTTCCTTTGGTCTGTGGGTCTGTTTTTATATTCCAGACATTTTTAAATAAAAGCTAACCCAACTTGAAATGAAGGGTTGTGTTTTTTTTTTTTTAAACATGCATTAACCTATCTATTATCAAAGTGTTCCTGGATATTTAAATAATAGCCTAATCCAGTATGCACATAAGCAAAAGTCATAAACATGACACAAGAGTTAATGTGAACAATTAATTATTGTATTAGAGATGTCTTAGTTCCATATTAGCCAAAAATATATAAATCAAAAGATGGGACACCACTTTTCTCTCATCAGATTGTTGAAGTTAAGAAGTTTAATAATCTTTCACACCATTCAGCTGGAAGGAAACAATATGCATCACATAGTAGAAATATATTTGTAAATTACAAATATATATATACCATTGTGCCAAGTGTGCTTTATTATGTGCTCTTCCTAGAAAAATAAAAATGCCACCATGTAATAGTATATATACACTGTATTTTATTGTAGCAATTGTAGCATCATTTGAAGAGGAAGATACCTGAAACACCTATAGAACCCATCATTATGAAAACTGCTGTCTATTTATATTACTTATTATGTATTGTATGTTACTATATTTTAATATTTATGTTATGAAATGGTGTGAAGTTATTCTTAAGATATATTATTTATTATCCTAGCAGGGAATCTCTATTAAGTGAAAATAATAAATGGCATATTAATATGAATAACATTATCTTTACCAAAATATCTGTTTATATATGAGGAAACATGACATAGAAGGATATAATTTAAGTTTAATTTCCTCACTTGGTTGGGGCTGAAGGAAAGGTGAAGAGAAGTTAATAACTTTTTTTTTAGAATTCTCCATACACTTTATTTCTACAATGAGTATGTATATTTTTAAATAAAAATAATAAGTTAAAGTCATCCATAACATGATATAATAAAGCAGAAAGCTTAAAGAGTAACATGTGACAGACCGTATTCTAAGAGTTTTTTTTGTTTGTTTGTTTGGTTGGTTTTTTTGGTATAAATAGTGAAAGATCCAGACTTTCTTTTTTTTCTCTGAATGACTAATATTTTCAAATCTGCTAAATAATATATTTTTCCACTGTCCTAAAGTGCCACATTTATCATATGTTTAATTCCATATTTATTTAAGTATATTTTCAAATCCTCTATTTGTCCTACCAATCTATCTATCTTTGATAGGACCAAGGTGTTTTATTTACTATATTGTATAGTATATTTTGTCATTGACTAATGCCATTTCCCTGATATTATATTTATTTTCAGAATATCCTAACTCTTGTCTGCATATAAAGCTAAAATGAAAAAAAGCTCTACAAAATGATTATTGAACACTATGTTCAGAATATAATAAAATATTAATTAAAACCAATAATGCAAATATATCCCATTTCACTTTCATTTATCAGTGGATATAACATTAACTGACTATTCCAGAATTCAATTGTTAATTTGAATGTATAACTTCCTTGTGGTGAATCTGGCAAATGACAGGATACTAAATTTACTAGTGTTAAAGGACTGAAATATTATTTGCAAAATGTCCCATCTTTTTTAATGTATTCTGCTGAAAAAGATAAATGGATGTTACATTGTCTATTGAATCATTAATGCTTATGCAAAATCTATCTTGTTTCTTTTTTTTTAATATATATCTTCAGGCCTTTAAAATGTTACATTTTTACTTTTAATTACAGCTAATACAATGTGTAAAAGTAACTGCTTTTCTTCATATTTGTTTCAAAAGATGAACATTTAGTTCTGGAAAACCATCTGTAACTCAAAGCACTGTTAGTCAATTTATTACAAATGTAAGTGATACAAAACCTAAAAGTAATGTCAGTATAACTAACTGATTGAAGATTTCCATTATACAACTTAAGCCAATTTTATATGAAACAAGTAATACCACATTGTGGTTGTATGTTATGTATGGACATATTTAAACATATGCCTTTGTTAATATTTTTTAGAACTTAAATTATTTAGAAAAATAGAATAATTATAATCTCATTTTTTTTATGTATGTGAAATTTAAACTTTTTTGTTTGGTATAATCAAGACAAAGGAAGATCTGTGTGGATACATAAGATTCTGGTAGAATATTTTTTAATATTAACAGGTAAAAATAAATGTAACAGAATCTAGATGAATGGAATTTTCATCTATCTAATAGCTATCTCATTGTTTCAAATGGAAATTTGAAACCCATCAAGTCTAAATGATTTATCCCAGATCCCATAACTACTTGATACAAAACTAAATTTCTTGATTTTTTTCTAGTGTGCTATTGTTCACATCACACTATATAAGCTATATAAATAACATGTTTATTATTAGTCATTATAAACTATAAAGTATATGAAATATAAATGTAAAATATATATGTAAAATAGAAAATATAGGACATAAAATATAGAGTATATTATAATTATATATACATATAAGCAACATATTTTCTATCATGACAATTTTATAAGTGCTATCAGCATCTTAAATAGTGGGTAAAATTTATCATACAGTAAACTTCATCTTTTTAAAAATTTTTTATTTAAATTCAATTTAATTAACATACACTGTATTATTAGTTTTATGAGTAGAATTTAGTGATTCATAAGTTGCATGTAACACTCAGTGCTCATCATATTAAATGCTCCCTTTAATACTCTTCACCTGATTATCCCATCCCCTCACCTTCCCCTCCTCCCAAGCAACAGTAAACTTCATCTTTTTTTTTTTTTTAAAGATTTTATTTATTTGACAGAGAGAAACACAGCCAGAGAGGGAACACAAGCAGGGGGAGTGAGAGAGGGAGAAGCAGGCTTCCCGCCGATGTGGGACTCCATCCCGGGTCTCCGGGATCATGACCTGAGCCGAAGGCAGTCGCTTAACCAACTGAGCCACCCAGGCACCCAGTAAACTTCATCTTAAGGAAATTTGGGTTTAGTTTTCTAAAAATTGGTAAACTGAAAAATTTAGATAAATTATTATTACAAAACCAGTTTTACTTTTGAAAGTAGTAATGGGTTTAAGTTAATGTATTTGGAATGGAGAGTTTTCTGGTAAATTTATCTTTCCCCGTTGTACAAATAGTGACTGACAGCTGGTCTTATGAGCCACAATATAATAATGCAATATGGTAGACACTGCAGCACCCTAAGAAGTCTCATGTTCTTGTCGTGAAGACCAAACCCTCACAAAATAATCTGACTTTATTGTGTTTGAAAAGAAGAAAATGGGAGTGTTAATTTTAGTTCTAATAGCATAAATAATGAAACTTTGTCTTTATTACTAATTATACATATAACTTTTTGCAACAGTCTTTGGATTTGTTGTTTTAAATCTTGTTTGAGATAAGGTTATTTAGTTATTTTTCTTTGTATAGTTTTTGCTTCTTTCTTGTATCTTTCTTATTGTGCTACCTAACATGAGTTTTCTTTAATAAACCTTAAATCTTAAACTCTTGGGATTAACATTATAAGAAAACCCTTTTAAGCTAGAAAAAGCCTAGGGAGAATGTGGTGCCAATTTAAATTTATTAAGCCTGTTCTATGTTATATAATGTACTTGATATGCTGTCTGTGTCAAATTAAAACAAATATTTAGTGTAAATATGACTAGTTAAGAGTGATGAAACTGAGGTTGAGAGATACTAAATATTACCCAGTATGATATAGACAGAATTAAATCCAGAAGTGTATGGCTCTGAAGCCTATGTGCATGCACCTGTGTACACCTTCACATGTGTTTCCTAGTTCAGCATCTCAAGGTCAGATAAAACAAATTTTATTTTCTACAAGGATAATTCTTTCCTTCCAGATTCATGGTTCTAAAGGTTTAATCATACTGTGTGAAACTTTTATAACATTTAGTATGTCTGAGATTTGAAGGGAGGGTTTTCAGAATAAAACCAGGCAAACCTATCCTGTACCCATTTGTCCCCATAAGAGTGAATACTGTAAGAGGCAGGAGCTTTTGTGTGTTCTGTTTAATGATGGGCTCTCACTGTCCTTTGCAAAATACCTGAAGACCAGTGGGTTGTTTACAGAGAGATGGTGATAGCTTGACAGTGTTCCCTATGCCTATACTTTCTGTATGTGCTATTAGGGACATTTTCTATTAAATTAATGTTCATTAGCTCAGTCTAGATGTATAAGTAATGTTAATTCACCCTTCTCACACTTGTCAACTTATTGAACTTTCTCAAGTATTTTTTTAAATGCAGCAGATTGGAGTTTATCTTGGAAGGGTGCTTCCATCTGTGAAAACTCTCATTGGAAGAAGCAAGAACACTTTAAAATAAATCCACCAGCTGTTTTGATAATGATGTGGTGATATGAAGGCCTGAATATGATAGGACTATTGGTTAAATTCGTTATAACATATGAGACGATAGCTGGCTTGTGAGTTTTTCATTTTTCTTGATAATGACTTTGAAAACCATTAAATTGCAGTGAGATGACACTAATGCAATTTATAACTTTAAAAATAAAAAGCAAAGGATAAAAGTTAAAGTTGTCTTAGAATTAACCCACATGGAAATGGCACATGTTGTAGCTTTGAACAAGCTTTTAAAAACCCCATGAGTAATAGAAATTTCAACACCTGTAAAATATGGGTAAATTAATGGACTAGAGAACATTCAATATATGTTCTTTTGTGTTGATATAAAAAACAAAGATATCAAACATCAATTTGTGTTTTAGGTTTTTGCTTAAAGGAGTAAAAGTCCTCATAAAACAAATCTGTGCACAAAAGATCAGGTATTTAATTTTTATTCCTCCTTACATAACCCTGTACAATTTTCTTCACACAATAGAAGACTAAAATACTTGTGAATGATTGAATAGCCTGAAGAAACCAGGTGAAGTGATTGTGTATTTTCTAGAAGGAGACTACTGGGGTGTCTTTAAAGAACCCTTCTAAATTTAAATTTTGTAGCCTTTGCTTTGAGAAAAGTTTAAAAGCTCACAGAATAGGAGTTAAACCTCTTGTTTAGAAGGAGAACTCAAGAAATCTCTCCACTTACTATGAGAGAAAAAAAATTGATATTGATCTTGAAGTTCTTGATGAGAACAGTTGAGGTGTTCCCTTTCTAATAGGTTTCTGAATGTCTTTGACTTTGAGTACCCAGCTTCCTATACACTAATCTACCATTTCTTCAAAGTTATTTGTGAGAGTTTGAGTGCAAAGGTGATTTCTGAATCATTGCTTGATGTTGGCTCAGCCCACTTTCAAAATCATGTTTGTGTATTTTGTGAAATATGCTAATGCATTCCTTTTTTTATGTATCATCATGTCTTCTTCACTTTCCCTGTTTTTCCACTCTCCTTCTGAGAGTTACCACAGCATTTTATATAATAATCTTCTCTATTAGTCCTTTAATACTAGCACATTTCTATTAAAAAGCTTCAATTAGATACTAAACCCTTAGACTGGAAGTCAAATTTTTCCATAATTTGTTCCAAGCACATTATAAATATATCTTCTAGTCATCATTTCCTAAGTGAATCAATGAACAACTCTCCAATGGGCCAAGTCATTATGCCAAGACATATTCTGAAGTTTCTTGATTATTTACTCATGTCAATCCAAGATAACTCGGGCTGTTTCCTCTCATCTCTTAGGTCTGTCATTTTAGAAACACTTTGATTACCACCCATTTAAAGCAGATTCTGAACCTCTTTCTGAAATGACTTCTCTCTGATACCAAAACATCTTGATGTCAGGGAGGGTCCTTTCCTTCCCTCTCCCTCTCCCCCTGTCTTCCCCCTCCCCATGCTTCTCCCCTTTCCCTCCCCTCCCTCCTCCTTCCCTTCCCTTCTCTTTCCCTCCCTTCCTCTTCCCATTCCCTTCTCTTCTCTTTCCTTCTTTCATTCCATCCAGCTTTTATTTAAGAAACAGTCAGTAATTTTTAGTATTTTTTTTAAAGTTATAGTCTCCTCCAATTTTATTTTGGTGTAAGAGTTATACTTGGAATCATGAGATTGTTGAAGAAATACAAGACAGTTTTATTGTCTGTCATATGTTGTGATAGATCAAGCCTTGTAGTTTGACAGCTATAGCCAATCACGAGCCATAAGTATAATTCTAAATGTTTTATTTGCTGTTGTTGTTGTTTTCTAAACATGTATTTATTTCTTATATCATGTTTTTAGGTACAATTTTAAAACTCAGTTGGTGTTCATAAGATAATCAGTATTCTTATGGAAAAATCCTTAGTTGTTTAATTAGATTATATTTCTGTGCTACCCCCTCCCCCAAATATCCTGAAAAGTAATCTACAATTGACATTTCTTTCCTCATGATAGTGTTTTTAAATTACAAGGAGACTTCTAGTTATGCAATTGGATCATTTAGACAGTGTGCCAGTCAAATATTTGTTAATCAATCATGTCAAATGTTCCTGTGATGTCAAGTAAGAGGAAGAAAGAATAGTGACAATGACCTTGAGATTTTCTTTACCAATGATTAACTGCTTAGTTGTAGGTGCTGAGTGAGGGGATCAGTGGGCTTCAGCAGTAACAAAAGGTGCTTCCTAAGGAAAAGACTGATAATTTAAAGTTAGTAATTGTTCATTGTAGCTATTATTAAGTATAATTATTCAAAAGTAGAAAATAAGGCCAAGGAGATAAATCTGTATCTGTTTACCATTATCATACTAAATTAGCCTTTTTAAATAGATGCATGGTGACACAAACATTATTTAATTTTGAAGGAAAAAGAACCATTGGTTGAATAGCCATTCAATATTAACTAAAAGTTCATATTGTGAGTACAACATCCATTCATGATAAAACCCTCAACAAGTTTTGAGGGAACAGACCTCAACATAGTAAACAGCTTGTATAAAAAACCCACAGCTAGCAACATACTCAATGGAGAAAATCTGAGAACTTCTCCCCTAAACTCAGGAACAAGGCAAGGATGTCCACTCTCACCACTTTTATTCAACATAGTACTGGAAGTCCTAGCCACAGAAATCAGACAAGAAAAAGGAGTGATGGCAGCCATATTGATACGAAAAAAGTCAAACTTTCACTATTTGCAGATAACATGAATCTGTATATAGAAAACTCTAAACACTCCACCAAAAAATTACCAGAACCAATAAATGAATTCCATAAAGTCAAAGATACAAATTCAATATACAGGAATCCATTTCATTCCTATACACTAATAATGAAGCACAGTAGACGAATTGGGAAAAACTCCCATTTATAATTATACCAAAAATAATAAAATACCTAGGAATAAATATAATCGGTGGGGTGAAAGACCTATAATCTGAAAACTATAAAGCATTGATGAAAGGAACTGGATGACACAAACAAATGGAAAGACATTATATGCTCATGGATTGGAAGAAGAAATATTGTTAAAATGACGATACTACTTAAATATACAGATTTAATGTAATCCCTATTAAAATAACAACAGCGGGGCAGCTGGGTGGCTCAATTGGTTAAAGGACTGCCTTCGGCTCAGGTCATGATCCCGGAGACCCGGGATCAAGCCCCGCATCGGGCTCCCTACTCAGCGGGAAGCCTGCCTCTCCCTTTCTCACTCCCCCTGTTTGTGTTCCCTCTCTAGCTGTGTTTCTATCTGTCAAATAAATAAATAAGATCTTTTAAAAAATTTAAAATACCAACAGCATTTTTCATAGAACTAGAAGTCTTGAGAAAGAAGAACAAAGATGGAGGTATCACAATTCATCTTCCATACAACACTTGGGTGCTCATCACAAGTGTGCTTCTTAATCCCCATCACCAATTTAACCATCTCCTCACCACCTCCCCTCTGCTAACCATCAGTTTATTCTCTATAATTAAGAGTCTTTTTCTTGGTTTGCTTCTCTCATTCTCTCTCTCTCTCTCTCTCTCTCTCTCTCTCTCTCTCTCTCTCTTCCTTTGCTAATGTGTTTCTTAAATTCCACATGTGAATGAATCATGTGGTATTTGTAACTCTCCAATTGACCTAATTCACTTAACATAATACTCTCTAGCTTCATGAGTGACTTGAGCTTCATGTCATGTGTCTGTTGGCCATCTAGATGTCTTTGGAAAAAATTTCTCTTCATGTGTTCTGCATATTTTTTAATTGGACTGTTCATTTTTTTGGGTATTGAGATTTATAAGTTCATTATAGATTTTGGATACTAACCCTTTTTTAGATATGCCATTTGCAAATATCTTCTCTTGTTCTATAGATTGCCTTTTAGTTTTGTTATTTCCTTCTGTGCAGAAGCTTTCTATTTTGATGAAGTCCTGATAGTTTATTTTTGATTTTATTTCCCTTGACTCATGAGACCTATCTAGTAAGAATTTGGTATGGCCAATGTTAAAGAGGTAAATGCTATATATTCCTCTAAGATTTTAATGGTTTCAGGTCTCATTTTTAGATATTTCATGTGCTTTGAATTTATTTTTATATATGATGTAAGAAAGTGGTCCAGTCTGTCTCTCTCTCTCTTCTTTCTTCTTTCTTTCTTCCTCCCTTCCTCCCTTTCTTTCTTTCTTTCTTTCTTTCTTTCTTTCTTTCTTTCTTTCTTTCTTTAATTTTATTTATCTACTTGACAGAGAGATAGAGCACAAGCAGAGGGAGCAGCAGAGGGAGAGGGAGAAGCAGGCTCTCCACTAAGCAGGGAGCATGACATAGGGCTCCATCCTGGAACCCTGGGATTATGATATGAGTTGAAGGCAGATGCTTAACCAACTGAGCCACCCAGGCACCTCTGGTCCAGTTTCATTCTTCTGCATGTTGCTCTCCACTTTTGCAACACCATTTGTTGAATAGACTCTTTTTCCCATTGGATATTCTTTCCTGCTTTATCAAAGATTAATTAACCATATAGTTGTGGATTCATTACTGGGTTTTCTATACTGTTCTATTGATGTATGTGTCTGTTTTTGTGCCAGTACCATATTGTCTTGATCACTACAGCTTTGTGGTATAGCGTGGTGTCTGGAATTGTGAGGACTGCAGCTTTGCTTTCTTCAATATTGCTCTGGCTCTTCAGCCTCTTTTATGGTTCCATACATTTTATTATATTTTTTAATGTTATGTTAGTCACCATACAGTACATCATTAGTTTTTGATGTAGTGTTCCAAGATTCGTTGTTTATATATACCACCTAGTGCCCCATGCAATCCATGCCCCCCTTAATACCCATCACCGACTCAACCCATCCCCCACCCCCCTCCTGTCTAAAACCCTCAGTTTGTTTCTCAGAGTCCACAATCTTTCATGGTTAGTCCCCCCCTCTGTTGTCACCCTCTTCACTTCTCCCTTCCTTCTCCTAATGTCCTCCATCCTATTCCTTATGTTCCACAAATAAGTGAAATCAAACCATATGATAATTGACTTTTTCCATTTGACTTATTTCACTTAGCATAATCTCCTCCGGTCCCATCCATATTGATGCAAAAGTTGAATATTTATCATTTCCAATGGCTGAGTAATACTCCATTGTATATATGGACCACATCTTCTTTATCCATTCATTTGTTGAAGGGCATCTCGGTTCTTTCCACAGTTTGGCAATTGAGGACATTGCTGCTATGAACATTGGAGTACATATGGCCCTTCGTTTCACTACATCTGTATCTTTGGGGTAAATACCCAGTAGTGCAATTGCAGGGTGATAGGGTAGCTCTATTTTTAATTTTTTGAGGAATCTCCACACTGTTTTCCAAAGCGGCTGCACCAACTTGCATTCCCACTGACAGTGTAAGAGGGTTTCCCTTTCTCAATATCCTCTCCAACACTTGTTTTTTGTTCTATTACTTTTGGCCATTATAACTTGTATAAGATGGTATCTCAATGTGGTTTTGATTTAAATTTCCGTGATAGCTAATGATGATGAACATTTTTTCATGTGTCTGTTAGCCATTTGTATATCTTCATTGGAGAAGAGTGTGTTTTTGTCTTCTGCCTGATTTTTGACTTGATTATCTCTTTTTTGGTGTTGAGTTTGGGAAGTTCTTTATAGATCTTGGATATCAGCCCTCCATATGTAGTATCATTTGCAAATATCTTCTCCCACTCTGTGGGTTGCCTCTTTTTTTGTTGACTGTTTCCTTTACTGTGCAGAAGCTTTTTATATTGATGAAGTCCCAAAAGTTCATTTTTGCACATCAGCCACAGCAACTTCTTTCAAGGTCTGTGAAAAATGCCAGTGATATTTTGATACAGATTGTATTAAATGTGTGCATTGCTTTGGGTAGTATAGACATTTTAACAATATTTATTCTTCCAATCGATGAGCATGGAATGTTTTGCCATTTTTTTGTGTCATCTTCAATTTCTTTCATCAGTATTTTTTAATTTTCAGAGCACAGGTCTTCTACCTCTATGGTTAGATTTATCCCTAAATATCTTAAAAGTTTTGGTGCAATTATAAATGGGATTGATTCCTTGGTTCTCTTTTTGCTGCTTTATTACTGGTTTATAAAAATGCAACAGATTTCTGTACATTGATTTTGTATCTTCCAACATTACTGAATTCTTATATCAGTACTAACAATATTTGGTGGAGTCTTTTAGGTTTTCTTTATGAGGATCATGTCATCTACAAATAGTGAAAGTTTGACTTCTTTGTTGCCAGTTTGGATACCTTTTATTTCATTTTGTTGTCTGATTGCTGAGGCTAGGACTTCCAGTACTATGTTAAATGATGGTGGTGAGAGTGGACATACCTGTCTTGTTCCTGACCATCTATGAGAAAAGCTGTCAGTTTTTCCCAATCCAGGATGATTATTGGGTTTTTCATATAACATCTTCATTATGAGGTATTACTTCTAACCCTACTTTGTTGATAGTTTTTTTTATCATGAATGAATGATTTATCTTGTCAGATCCTTTTTCTGAATCTACAGAAAGGATCATATGGTTCTTATGTTTTCTTCTATTAATGTGGAGTATTATGTTGATTTATTTGCAAATATTGAACACCCTTGCAGGCCAGGAATAAATTCCACTTGATTATGGTGAATGTTTCTCTCAATGCACTGTTGGATTTGACTTCCTAGTTGTTTTATGGAGAATTTTTGTATACATGTATACATTAGGGTTAATGGCCTTTAATTCTCTTGTTTAGTAGAGTCTTTGGTTTTGATATCAGGGTAATTATGGCCTCATAGAATGAATTTGACAGTTTTTGTTCCATTTCTATTTTATGAAATAGTTTGAGAAGAATAGGTATTAATTCTTCTTTTAAGTGCTTGGTTGAACTCCTCTGTGAAGCCATCTGGCCCTGGATTTTTGGTTTTTAGGAGAGTTTTGATTACTGATTCAGTTTCTTTCCTGGCTATTGATATGTTTAGTTTTCTATTTCTCCCTGTTTCAGTTTTGGTAGTTTATATGTTTTGTCCATTTCTTCTAGGTTGTCCAATTTGTTGGACATATAGATTTTCATAATATTCCTTATAGTTGTTTGTATTTCTGTGATGTTGGTTGTCATTTCTCCTCTGTCATTTGTGATTTTATATAATTGGATCCTTTCTCTTTTCTTTTTGATAAATTTGGTTGTGGGGTTTATCAATTTTGTTATTTTTTTCAAAAAAATCTCAGTTTCACCGATCTGTTCTCTATTACTTTTGTTGTTGTTTTTTGTTTGCTTGTTTTTTAGTTTCTGTAGCATTTATTTTTGCTCTGATTTTCAATATTTTCCTTCTGCTGGCTTTAGGCTTCATTTGTTGCTCTTTTTCTAGCTCTTTTGAGTGCAAGGTTAATTTGTTTATTTGAGATTCTTCTTGCTTCTTGAGGTAGGACTGTATTGCTCTATACTTCCCTCTTAGAATTTGCAGTTATTGCATTCCAAGGGTTTTGGACCATTGTATTTTATTTCCACGTATTTATTTTTTATTTTTTCTTTGATTTTTCTGGTTAAGTCATTCATTTTTCAGTAACATAGTTTAACTTCCCTTAAAGCATGTTGTGTTCTTTCCAAATTTTTTCTTGTAGTTGACTTCATGTTTCTTCATGTTGTGATCAGCAGATTTGCATGGGGGGCACCTAGTGGCTTATTCAGTTAGTTGTTTGACTCTTGACTTTGGCCTAGGTCATGATCTCAGGATCATGAATTTGAGCCCCATATCAGGTTCTGTGCTGCACATGGAGCCTACTTAAGATTCTCTCTCTCCCCCTCCCTCTCACTCTCTCCTGCTCCTCTCACCTTCAGTTCCTCTCTTTCTCTCTCTCAAAAAAAAAAAAAAAGAGTAAAAGAGATTATGCATGGTATGATCTCAATATTTCTGTACTTCTTAAGGCCTGATTTGTGACCTATTATGTGATCTGTTCTGGAGAATCGTCCATCTGCACTTGAAGAGAATGTGTATTCTACTGCTTTAGGATAAAATGTTCTGAATATATGTGTTAAGTCCATTTGGTCTAGTTTGTCATTCAGAGCCACTCTTTGCTGGTTGATTTTCTGCTTAGATGCTGTGCGTTGATGTAAGTGAGGTGTTAACGTCTCCTACTATTATTGTATTATTAACAATGAGTTCCTTTATGTTTTTATTAACTGTTTTATATATTTGGGTGCTCCCATCTGGGACATAAATATTTACAATTTTTAGATCTTCTTGGACATGTAAGTTCTTTATATGTTTTGGATACAACTCCTTATCAGATATGTCTGTTGCAAATATTTTCTTCCATTCAGTAGGTTGTCTTTTAGTTTTGTTGTTTCCTTTGCTGTGCAGAAACTTAAAATTAGAGGTAGGTCCATTAGTTTAATTTTACTGTTGTTTCCTTTGCTTCAAAGAACAAGATGTTATTAGGGCTGATGTCAGAGAAATTATATCCTGTGTTCTTTTCTATGATTTTTGAAAAAAGATTTTATTTATTTATGTGACAGAGAGAAACACAGCTAGAGAGGGAACACAAGCAGGAGGAATGAGAGAGGAGGAGCAGGTAGTCCAATGCGGGGCTCGATCCCAGGACTCCCAGATCATGACCTGAACCGAAAGAAGTCGCTTAACCAACTGAGCCATCCAGGTGTCCCCTTTTCTATGATTTTTTGTGGTTTCAGATCTCACATTTAGGTCCTTAATCCATTTTGGGCTTATTTTTGTGTATGGAATAGAAAATAATCCTGTTTCATTCCTTTGCATATGGCTGTCCAGTTTTCCCAACCCCATTATTTGAAGAATCTGTTTTTTTCCACATATATTCTTGCCACCATTGTTGAAGATTCATTGACCATATCATTGTGAGTTTATTTCTGTTTTATTTTCCTGTTCCATTCTTCTCTGTGTTTTTTTTTTTTTTTTTTTTTTTGGCAGTACCATACTGTTTTGATTACTGCAGCTTTTTCTCCCAAGGCAAGAGAAGCAATTTTACTGCAGTCTTATTGAAATATTTCTTTACTAAATTCCCCATACAATTTCCAGTCCTGTAAGTGTAATTTTAAAAATGTAACACTTTTATTGACATAAAATTCATATTCCATACAGTTGGCCAATGAAAGTGTACTAGTCAGTGATGGTGAGTATATGTTCAGAAGTGCAACCATAAAAGAAAAAAAAAAAGGAGTGCAACCACAACCACAGTGAAATTGAGCATATGTTTATCATCTCAAAAAGACATTGTATACCCCCCTTAGCAGCCATTTTCCAACTTTTCTCAGATTCCCAAGCATGGGCAACTACCAATCTACTTTCTGTTTCTTTACTTTTGTGTGTTCTGGATATCTTCATTAAATAAAAACAAAATCTGTGGTCTTTTGTGAATGGCTCCTTTCACTCATAATGTGTTCAAAGTTCAGCTGTATTATAGCACATATCATTACTTATTTTATCTAAATAATATCTGATTATATAAAATATACCACTTTTTTTTAACTCCTCATCAGAGAAGGGTGTTTAAGTTGTTCCTACATTTTAGCTATAGGAGTACATTGCTTTAAATATTAATGTATGAGGTGCTTCATGGACATATGTTGTAAATTTTCTTGGGTATACACTAAAGAGGAATTGCTGAATCATATGGTAACTCTGCTTTTACCACTGTGAACATCTGTCAAACTATTTTTCAAAGTACTGACACCATTTTTCAGTCCAATCAGCAAAGTATGATTGTTTCAATTTCTCCACATCCTTGCCAACATTTTTTATTGTATAACTTTTTTTTGGTAAATATGGTCTAAATAATTTGTATTTTGATTCTCTCAGAATTATTTTTCATTTTATTTTTGTTTTGTTCATGGTTTTATACATTATGTGCAGAAATAAAATTGATTGTTGTATATTGATTGATCTCATGCTCAACATGCTGGCTAGTCATTATTAGTATGTATATGTATGTATATGTATATACATATACATACACACACCAATGATCGAACTCAATCAGGCAGGCTCCGAAAGGGACAAATTTTTTTCCTGTCACCTTTTCTTGTGCTACTCAGTTCCTGAGTGTGTTGCCTGGTGTCCACCCAGTTGAGTGATAATTGGGGAAGTAAGTCTACTTTGGTGAGTCTACCAATTTAAAAACTAATCTCATATGAAAATACCTTATATATCCATCCCAAAATAATGTTTAATGTGGGCATCCCATGGCACAGTCAAGTTGACACAAAGTAAAGCATCATGGTGGTGATAGTTTTTTAGTTGGTTTTAGGATTTTCTATATACAAGATCACTTCATCTACAAGTAGAAATAATTTTACTTCTTACTTTTTTCTTCTTACTTTCCAATTTGAAGAGCTTTTACTTACTTTGTTTGCCAGTTATTTGGATAAAACTACCAGTACTGTGCTAGATAGATGTGTGTCCTTGTATTGTTCCTGATGCTAAGGAGAAAGCATTCAGTTTTCAGTGTTAAGTAAGATGTCAGCTGTGGTTTTTAAATAGATATCCTTTATTTAACCTCTAAAATGAACCAAGTGCTTTCACTTTGTGGTCTGTTGTGAGTTTTTATCATGAGGGGTATTGGATTTTGTCAAATGCTTTTCTGCATTTTTTGAGATGATCATGTAATTTTTGTCCTTTACTGTTTTGATGCAGTTTACTATATTAATTCATTTAGGGAATACTAAACCAACCCTGCATCCCTAAGATGAATTCCATATGTATATTTTAGAAGTATTTGTCAAGAATTGGTATAAATTATTAAGTATTTTGTAGAATCCAACATTTAAGCCATTTCAGCCTCAAATGTTCCTTGAATCACCTTCACTATTTTAATGATTCCTTATTTAATTGTTCCTTATACATTAATGAGTCAAGTAAAACCTTTGATACATGCCCTTCTCTATGTGTAAAGGAATCCTGTCTTAATTTTTGAAAAAGTATACTTTGACAGCCTAATGCTTTACTACTGTCCCTTATCAGTGACACTAACAAAGTCTTTTACAAAGACAATGGCAAATATGACCAAATTTGAGGAAAGAAAGATTAATTTTGAGTTAAAAGACATTACCCTATAACTTTTCATTAGATTGATGGAAAGATCAAAGTA
Source organism: Spilogale gracilis (assembly GCA_004023965.1). NCBI lineage: Eukaryota > Metazoa > Chordata > Mammalia > Carnivora > Mephitidae > Spilogale > Spilogale gracilis. Next base: position 17,318 of record PITA01007419.1, read on the forward strand.
GGGGAAATATACAAAAAGCTCTTCTAATAGAGAAGCCTAGGTGGCTGAGTTAAGCATTTGCCTCCTGCTCAGGTCATGATCCCAAGGTCCTGAAATCAAGTCCCATAAAGGGCTCCCTGGTCAGTGGGGAGCCTGCTTCTCCTTCTCCCTCTGCATGCCATTCCCCCTCCTTGTGCTTTGTCTTCTCTGACAAATAAGTAAATAAAATCATGAAAAAAATCATCTATTAGCTACATGCTGTGCAAAGAGCTGTATGTGTTTTACATCAAGATACATATTATGGGGGCGCCTGGGTGACTCAGTTGGTTAAGTGACTGCCTTCAGCACATGTCATGATCCCGAAGATCCGGGATCGAGTCCCACATTGGGCTCCCTGCTTGGCGGGAAGCCTGCTTCTCCCTCTCTCACTCCCCCTGCTTGTGTTCCCTCTCTGGCTGTGTTTCTCTCTGTCAAATAAATAAAAAATCTTTAAAAAAAAAAAGATACATATTATGTATGAAAAATAATAATGTAACTAAGTTTTATAACCTATTTAGTATTGAATGGTATTCCTTAGTATTAGAGTATATCTTGGTCCTTATGAGTATGTAGTCATATATATGGCTTTGAATGCTGGCTCTGCCACTTTATATGTTCTATGATCCTTTGACAAATCATGTATCCTTCCTATCCCAGTTTCCTTATTTATAAATCGAATTTAATAACACATTCCTATTATGTATTCAGAAAATATGTACTGAAGAACCATTCTTATGTGTTAGACATTACTTTTGGTTGCTAAGGAGACACACTAAATAAGACAAATACTGTTGAGCCACCATGAATACTATTAAAACCATGCATTAAGATCTATTTTAAGTGCTTTATTCAGTTATAGAATGCCAGTTTGATTCTTCTATTTTCTTTTTCTGAATCTTCATGAAGATTATTTTAAATTCTTTTTCTGCTAACTCCAACTTCTGTATCAGACCTGTGGGTCTGCTTGATTGATTCATTTTTTTCACTGATCATCAGGCATTTAATTCTGTCTCATCTTATGCTTAGAAATTTTTGATCAGATGCTGGACATTTTATATGAAATGATTGATGATAAGGATTAAGTAAAGGTCTGGAAAACTTCTGGTAATGTACTAAGGAGTCCAGAAATAGTTAAGGTTGTTTCTGTTGTTTATTATCATCAGTATTCTATAATGTCTAGTAATTTATAGTTATGATCAAAATTAGTCATGGAAGTAATGTGTGTGTTTTCAAAGACCTTCAAAGGTATTGTAAACAAAAATTAAAGGAGAAATAAATACATTGATTTCATACCATTAACTGCATTCTACCATCTCTTCTTTAAAACATATTTTTATAGCAGTTTTATATTTATAGAAAATTTGTGAAGATAGTACAAAGAACCTCTTTATAGACCTGTACATTATTTTCTCTATTATTAATATTTGACATTGCTGTAGCACATATATTATAATTAATGATACATTGTGTCTGTATTATTACTAACTAAAGTCTGTGCTTTCTTTGGAATCCCTTGGTTTTTACCTAGTGCCTTTTTTCCTTATCTAGGATCCTGTCCAAAATAGCAGAGGACATTTAGTTGTCATGTTTCCTTAGGGTTTTCTTGAGTTTTATATTTTCTCAAAATTATCCTTATTTTTGATGTACTTGACAGTTTTGAGGAATACTGGTCAGGTCCAGTTCTAACTCTTGATTAGAGAAAAAGTACTTCCCAAATATTCAAGTTATTCATTCTTAGTCAATAATGATATAATTGTACAATGTATGAACAAGTTTGGTTCTAAAAACTCATGATAAAATGAGTAGGGTTTTAAGTTAGTCTATAATAATCAAACGTGTGGAAAGAAGTAATGAGAGATGAGCATGTCATGGTCTCATCTAGGAGTGCCTGTATAATGAGTTTCATCTGCATCTTTGGTTAATAGTGTGTAATTGAAGGATGATAATCAACACAGAGTGCCATATATATAGTCTCTCAGGACAAGCCAGATGAAAAAAAAGGGAAAGAGGGTCCTAGATGCTTTTAATTTAGTTAAATGGATGATAACTTGAGTTTAACCTTTTGTTTGTTATTTTTTAAAGTTTTTAGATTTAAATTTGTTTAATCTACCTAACTTACCTTTGTTAAAAATAAAAAGAATAATTATTGTCTGGATATAGTTAGATGCCTTGTGAAAGAAAACTATTTACAGAACATTTATACTTTAAATTTTGATTTTCCAAAGTTGATTAATTATTCATTTATTAATATACCATATATTGAATACTTCTGTATGTCAGGTACTCTGCTGGTTGTTATTTGATGTTTTCTGATGGTAGACATTATTGTAACCTCTATATCTTATCCATGACTTAATCTTCAACTTAATCACCTAATAGAAAAATGGGTCATATTTTGAATGTTTAATGTACATTGTTACATAATAAAATTTTATTTTATTTTATTTTTGTAGAACTATTATGGAGCTGCTAAGATGATTTTTTCTGACAACCCACTTGGCCTGACCTGTGGAATGGTATGCCCAACTTCTGATCTTTGTGTAGGTGGATGTAATTTGTATGCCACTGAAGAGGGACCAATTAATATTGGTGGATTGCAGCAGTTTGCTACTGAGGTATGTGAGCTGTACACATTGGTTTTTTGTTTGTTCGTTTGTTTCAAATCTTAAAGTAACTTTAATTTTTGGTTTTTCTTTTGATATCCAACATTTTTAATGTAATACACAGCTAACTTTTGTTTTATGCCATAAATAATATTTTATTCAACAAGAGCTATAAAAATTAAACTTCATAAAACCCTATGTCAATTAATTGGAGTCCCAGAAAGTCATTAAAATACTCTGAAAGTTGTGTAAATTAGAAGTTCTGAAAAAAAAATGTATTCATTAAGTATCCATTGGAGAGTGACAAGGGGACCCCATTATTAAAAGGTATCTTGCCTGATTCTTTTTCCAGAAATTCTCTTTTTAACTTTTACAGCTTAAAATAATATGTATTATTTTGTGATTTTTTTTTTTTTTTGGTTAATAGAAGTGAGAAAATTTTCAAAACCCCTAACATTGAATAGTATCCAGAAAATTAAATTTTATAAACTTTTAGATTAGGAGCAGGTGTATTGGACACCTGGGTGGCTCAGTCGTTAAATGTCTCCCTACAGCTCAGGTCATGATCCCAGGGTTCTGGGATCAATTCCCACGTCGGGCTCCTTGCTCAGTGGGAAGTCTCCTCCCTCTCCCACTCCCTGTGCTGTGTTCCCTCTCTCGCTGTCTTTTGCGCTCTCTCTCTCTCTCTCTCTGCGTGAAATAAATAAAATCTTAAAAAAAAAAGAGCAAATGTGTTATTTGGATACAAGTTATAATAAAAGCATTTAATCACACCAGTTTTATTCATAGCTTTCTCTTTTATGAATCCTTTGTCAGTGACTAATACTCTGGGACATCTTATGCTCTCTGGTGTGGCCTCTTTGGAGTCAACTATCAAGTTATTTTCTATGTATCATTTAAGAGATCAACTTTTATCGAGGTTAGAGTAAGATTATATAAGCCTTCTGGTCCAGTTGGCTAAAAGTCCAAATTAAATGCCTGTCAACACTAGATTTTTTACTTAATGACTTCCCTATCTGGTTTTGTCAACTCAAACACAATGTGTTCTTTCCTTTTAGGACCCTTCCCATAACATCCCTCAAGATTAATTCTCACTTTGCTGATACTAATTAATCAAGGTTATTCCTTCTTTGCTTTCTGACAGGTTAATTCTAAGCAAGGGCTCCTAGGATTGAGAAAATAGAAACGATTTGATGTTGTGCATTGTTGCAGTCAACTACTGGAATTAATTTGTTTTCTTACCAAATTCAAAATTACATTAGGCTTACCTGCACATTGTAAGGTATGATCTTTACAACCTGGGGAATCTTTAGTTGATGGAGAAGATTAACTTGAATTTTTTCCCCATCTTTCTTTAGGGACTCATTGTTTCTTTATTATAGCAGGGCAAGCTTGCAAAGATGTAGTAATGGAAAGGACATGCAATATATATGTGAACTAACACTGCGTTTCAAAAACAAATGAGTTAAAATAATATTACTACTTTTTTGGTGACCTGGATGATAGACACCATTCCTCTGAGAACTCTTACTTGTTGCTGATTTAAATTGAGGTATAATTGACAAACACTCTTATAATAGTTTCAGGTGTAAAATATAGTAACTCAGCATTTCTATACATTGGGAAATGATAGTTACAATGAGTTACCACCTGCCACCATACAAAATTAATGCAATGTTATTGACTTTATTCTCCATGCTCTATATCACATCTCAGTGACTGATTTATTTTATAACTAGATGTTTTTACTTTTTGATCCCCTTCACCTATCCCCTGCTCAGGACCCCTTTGCTCTGGCAATCACCAATGTCTTCTCTGTATTTATAAGTCTGGGTTTTGTTTCATTATGTTTGCTCTTTTTTTTTTTTTTAATTCCATATGTAAGTGAAATCATGTGATATATGCCCTTCCCCTTCTCACTTATTTAAATTGGCTTTGCACTCTCAAGGTCCATTCACGTTGTAGCAAATAACACAGTTTTGTTCCTTTGTATGCCTAAGTAGTATTCCATTGTATGTACATGTTACAGTTTATTTATTCACTAACCTGTTGATGGACACATAGGTTGTTTCCATATCTTGACTATTATAAATCATACTGCAGTGAACATAAGTGTGGATTTATTTTTCAATTAGTATTTTAATTTTCTTTAGAAAAAAAAAACAGTAGTTGAATTGCTTGATGAAATGGTAGCTCTATTTCTTAGTTTTTTTGAGGAACCTCCATAATGTTTACATAGTACACCAATTTATAACTCCCCTAACAGTACACAAGGATTACCTTTTTTACATCTCCTTGCTGATACTTTTTTTTTTTATATAAAGGACATTCTGATAGGTGTAAGGTGATATCTCTTTGTGGCTGATTTTCATTTTATTCTTGATTAGTGATATTGAACATCTCTTCATATGTCTGTTGGCCATCTGTATGTCTTCTTTCGAAAAAATGTCTATTCAGTTCCTCTGCTTAATTTTTTAACTGGATTGTTTGGATTTTTGTTGTTGTTATTGAGTTATAGAACTCAATGTATATTCTTTATATGTTGTATTTTTTATGTAATTTGGACATTAATCCCTTTTGAATATATGATTTACAAATAACTTCTGTGACTCAGTAGATTGTTTTTTCATTTCATTGATTTTTTTTATACAACTTTTTAGTTTGATGTAGTTCCACTTACCCATTCCTTTACCTTATTTTTGCTTTCGTTTCCTTTGTATTTCGAGGCAAATCTAAAAAAAAAAAAAACCACGAATACTAATGTCAAAGAACTTGCCACCTGTGTTTTCTTCTAGCAGTTTTATGGTTTTATGTCTTAAATAAAGTATTTAATCCATTTTGAATTTATTTTTTGTGTATGGCATAAGAAAATGGTCCAATTTCATTCTCTGGCATATAACTGTTCAGTTTTCCCAGCACCTTTTATTGAAGAGACTATCTCTTCCCCATTGTATATTCTTGCCTCCTTTGTCATAAATTAATTGACTTTGCATGTGGGTTTATTTGGGGGAGCTCTGTTATGTTCTATTGATATATGTGTCTGTTTTCAGGTTAAACTTACTTTTAGGTATTTTATTCTTGTTGGCAGGATTGTGAATAGGATTCTTTTCTTCATTTCTCTTTCTGATAATTTGTTATTGACTTATATAAACAACAGATTTTTCTGTATTAATTTTGTATCTTGGAACTTTATTTAATTCACTTATCCAAGAGGCGCTTGGCTGGCTCAGTCATTATGTGTCTGCCTTTGGCTCAGGGCATGATCCCAGAGTCCTGGGATGAGCCCCATATCAGGCTCCCTGATCGGCAGGAAGCCTGCTTCTCCCTCTCTCACTCCCTCTGCTTATGTTCCCTCTTCAGTGTATTTCTCTTTGTCAAATAAATAAAATCTTTTAAAAAAATTAATTCAACTTATTCTAACAGCTTTTTGTTGGAATCTTTAGGGTTGTCTATATATACTATCACATATTCTGCAAATAGTAACTGTTGTACTTCTTTCTAGTTTGGATGCTTTTTACTTATCTTTCTTGCCTTATTGCTGTGGATAGGATTTCCATTACTATGTTTGATTAAGGTGGGAAGAGTGAGCATTCTTGCTTTGTTCCTGGTATTAGAGGAAAAGATTTCAGGTTTACACCATTCAGTATGATGTATGGGTTTGTCATATAAGATCTTTATTATGTTGAGGTATATTCCTTCTATACTGACTTTGTTGGGAGTTTTTATCATAAATGGATACAGAATTTTATCAAATAATTTGTCTGCATTTGAGATAATCATATGATTTTTTAATCTTTCAGTTAATGTATTTCATTGAATGATTTGTGGTTGTTGAACCATCCTTGCATTTCTGGAATAAATCCCACTTGATAATGGTGCATGATCCTTTTAATGTATAGTTGAATACAATTTGCCAGTATTTTGTTAAGGATATTCACATCTGTGTTCATTATGGATAACAGCCTGTAATGTTTTCTTTGTGTATATCCTTGTCTGGTTTGGATATCAGGGTGATGGCTATCTCCTAAAATGAGTTTCGAAGGCTTTTCTTCTCTTGGATTTTCTGCAAAGAGATTAGGGAATATATGTGTTAAAGCTTTGAATATTTTATAGAATTTACCAGTTTAGCCATTCGGTCCAAGACTTTTGTTTTTGGGGAGGTTTCTGATTTCTGATTCAATCTCCTTACTAGTAATTAGTGTAGTCAAATTTTCTGTTTCTTCATGATTCAGTCTTAGAAGAATGGTTTTAGAGGGGAAGGGTCGGGGGATGGGCAAGAGTATTAAGGAGGACACGTATTACATGGAGCACTGGGTGTTGTACATAAACAATGAATCTTGGAAGACTGCATCAAAAGTAATGATGTATTTTATTGTGTCTAACAGAAAACTATAAAAAGAAGATTGTAATTTTCTATGAATTTATCCATTTCTTCTAGTTTGTTTTGTTGGTGTACAGTTGTTCAAAGTAATGTCTCAAGATCTTTTATTTCTGTGGCATCAGTTGAAACTTCTCTTTCATTTCTGATTTTATTTATTTGCACTCTCTATCTTTGATGAGTCTAGATAAAGGCTTGTCAGTTTTATTCATCTTTTAAAAAAAATCAGGTCTAGTTCCAATGATCGTTTCTATAGCCTTTTTTTAGTTTCTATTTCATTTAATTCTACTCTGATCTTTATTATTCCCTCCTAATAACTCTGGACTATGATTGTTCTTATTTTTGTAATTTCTTTAGAAATAAAATTAAATTGTCTCTTTCCTGAGGTAGTCCTGTATTGTCATGAACATCCTTCTTAGAACCACTTTTGAGGCATCTCATAGATTTTGGTATGTTGTATTTCTATTTTCATTTGTTTTCATTTTTCATTTGTTTTGTTTTTTAATTTCTTCCTGTTTTTTTCTATGACCCAGTAGTTTTTTTGTTTTTTTTTTTAATAAGGATTTTTTTTTAAAGATTTTATTTATTTGACAGAGAGAAACACAGCCAGAGAGGGAACAGAAGCAGGGGGAGTGAGAGAGGGAGAAGCAAGTTTCCTGCCGAGCAGGGAACCCGATGTGGGACTCGATCCTGGGTCTCCAGGATCATGACCTGAGCCGAAGGCAGTTGCTTAACCAACTGAGCCACCCAGGCGTCCCAACCCAGTAGTTTTTTTAGTATCATGTTGTTTAGTTCCCATGTACTTGTATTTTTTCCAGTTTTCTTCTTGTAATTGATTTCTGGTTTCGTACCATTGTGGTTCAAAAAGATGCTTGATATAATTTCAGTACTCTTTAATTTATTGAGACTTATTTTTTGTCCTAGCATGATATATCCTGAAGAATGTCCCATGTACTTGAGAAGAATGTGTATTTTTACTGTTTTTGGATATAATGTTTTGTAGATACCTATCTAGTAAGTCCCTCTGGTCTAATGTACCATTTAGGATTGATGTTTCCCTATTTTTCTGTTTAGATGAACTATCTATTGTTGTAAATGGAGTGCTAAAGTACCCTACTGTTATTTTATTGCTGCAGATTTCTCTTTATAGGACTGTTAATGTGTGTTTTATATATTTTTTGTTGGATGCATATATATTTATACATGTCACTTTATTGGCTGGATTGACCCCTTTCTTATTATATAGTGCCCATCTTTCTCTTTTATTATAATCTTTGTTTAACAGTCCTTTTTTTCCTGATTTGACTATAACTATACCAGCTTTCTTTTTATTTACATAGAGTATCTTTTTTTATACATTCACTTTCAGTCCATGTGTCCTTACTTCTGAAGTCAATCTCTCAAAGGCAATAGAAAGATGTGTCTTGTTTTTTACACATTCATCCACTTTATGTGTTTTGATTGGAGAATTTAGTTCACTTACATTTAAAGTGTTTATGGTAGATATTTACTTATTGCTAAGATTTTATAAATTGCTTTTTTTCGATTGCTTATGTATTTCTTCTCTGTATCTATTTTCTTCTCTTTCTCTCCTTTGTGATTTGTTGATTTCCTTTAATGTTGTATTTAGATTACTTCCTCATTTTCTTTTGTGTGTTTTACTCTACATTTTTTATTTGTGGTTATTTTAATGTTCACATATGTCACCCTATGTATATTAGAGTTATTTTAAGATGATAGAAAAGTAAGTTTGAACGCATGCCAAAAATCTACAGTTTTACTTTCTCCAGAACGTTTTATATTTTTATTGTTACATTTTTTACTTTGTGTGTTAATTGTTGCATTTTTAAATTTTACTACTTTCATGTTTTAAACATAGTAGATGTATAAGTGATCGCTCTAGTACCTTTAATATATGTACCTTTTACAGTGAAATTTTTACTTTTGTATGTTTTCCTATTATTAATCAGTGTCGTTTCTTTTCAGCTTGAAGAAGTTCTTTGAACATTTCTTATAGGTGTAGGTTAATAATGCTGAAGTTTTTTTTGTTTTTTTGTTTTTTTAGATTTTCCCTCTCTCTCTCTCTCTCTCTCTCTCTCTCTCTCTCTCTCTCAATTATGAATGATAACCTTGCTGGGTAGAGTATTCTTGGTTAGAAGTTTTTCTTTTTATGACTTTGAATTTCATGTCACTTCTTTTTGGCCTGCAAGGTTTGTGCTGAGAAATAGCCTTATGGTATTTTTCTTATATGTAGCAGTTTGATTTTTTTTTCTCTTTCTATTTTAAGATTCTCTATTTATCTTTAACTTTTCATATTTTAATTATAATGTTTTTTGCTGTGGCTCTCTTTAGGTTTACCTGAACTCGGAATCTCTGGGCTTCTTGGACCTAAATGTCTCTTAGGGAAATTTTCAGCCATTATTTCTTCAAACAAATTATCTGTTCCTTTCTCTTTTCTCCTTCTGCCAATGTCTTTATCTCCAGGGAGAGTTTCCATCATTCCCTGTTTCTCCTACAAGTGTTTTTCAATTAGTAAATGAATCTCTTTACCTTAGTAGACATGCTTTTCAAACTACTGTTTTGTTTTTTTTTCTTTGGGTTTCAAGGTTAGTGGGACTGCACATGAGTCCTTTAAAAGAGAAATCTCAATTTTCTATATCCTTTTAGGTCCCTTGGATTTTAGCCCCTCTAGTTTTCTAAGTTAGATGTTTTGGGGGTTCATCTCTGGTGCAGATTCCAGGGATTGGGGTACTTGATGTGGGACACCAACCCTTCACTCTTCAGCAGCAAGCACTCTACTCATGAGATCCCTCTCTATCGTGTGTTGTTGATCCAGCAGTAGATTTTTTATTGAGACCATAGCTACCTCTTCTACCTGTCTCAATATAGTATTTTTACCTTTTTTTCTGGAGAATAAGTTCATTTAGTAGTTTGATTGTTCCCAGAGGAAAATAATCCATATTTAAATTTAGATTTGATGTGTACCTGGAAATAGGTGAGTTCAGGATCTTTCTGTTCCACTATTTTGCAGAAGTTCCCCCTTTTCAGCTCTCACTTAGTTTTAATGAACTGTTTCCACCCCTTCCCAAAGCAGTTTATTTGTTTGTTTTGCTGCTGCTGCTACTGCTGTGTGTGTGTGTGTGTGTGTGTGTGTGTGTGTGTGCCATTTGTGTGTACGCTTGCTTGCTTTGTTTTGTTTTGTTTTTTAATTTAAATCATAGCATAGTTTAAGATGGCATGAAATGCATTGTAAGTGACTTCTGGAGTTTAAAATAGGAATGTATCTTACTTTTATATTTCAATTACACTTTATAAAAAGTGACTTCAAATATAACTGTCAGATCATAAATAAGCCTTGTAATGGAACTGTGAGGAAAAGCTCTCTCTTTTTTATTTTTTTTAAAGTTCACAGGTTTATAAGCAATGAAAATAAAAGCATTTGAAAATATAAACTATTATTTATCAATATATACAATTAAATATGAGCTCTATAGTACTACTGTTTTTACAATATCCTGGAAAATAAAAGTTCTAAGAAAATATCTGATTTCTGTGATACATGAGTATCTATAAGTCAGAATATGATACAATTTTCTAGGTAAGTAAATATATTCATTTTGAAGATGGAATAATTATGGATTTTATTTTTAATGCCTAATATTATCCAATAATTAACAGCATTTTAATACAAAACAAATAGACTTAATTCTAGTTTTAAATATAAAACTCTTAAGATATTCAAACCTCTTAGGGCAAGAAACTTTAAAAAGTTTTGGTATTTATAAGTCAGTGGGTGGTTTACTTAAACTTACTCAACTGCCAGTGTTCTTATGAAGATAAGCAAAAGACAAACAACATATTGACTGCCAGTGAAAAGAGAAAGCACAATGTGTAGAATACTATTATTATTTCAAACTCCTAAACTACTGATATTTAAGTCGAAGCAGAATATGATGCAAATAATTTTATTTATTTTGGTTGTTTGATAAAACAATGATTGATTTTTGACCTTTAAAGAAATACAAATCTATTTCTCAACCAAATTAAAGAAAGGTTAGGAAAGCAGAGTAAAATAGTATGATATTTTTCAAAATTGCTTTTCCTGTAATTTATAAGTGATTTTTAAAATATCAACTTTGTAGTTTGCAATTATTGGCTAAATCCATACCTTTTACTGTTCTATTTGAACTTGGGCATATGGAACATAGAGATTGTAATAGAAAGCAAATAAATCACACAAAGAATAGCCTGCAGTAGAATCAGGAGACCAGCTGCTTTTTTGTTCTTGTTGTTCTGTCTTGTCATTATTATTCAATCCTTTGCTATCCCCACATCTGCAGTGACCTTGCTTCAGACATTTTTGTGTGCCTTTGGAACAAATAAGCTATGGGGTGATTCTGACTCTCTAGGAGACAGTTTTCCCTAGTTCAATTAGGTATAACAATATTGCCTCAATAAAATAACTTGAAAATAATAGTTTGGTGTGGACTCTCTTTTAAGTCTCAGGAGGATTTTAAAATTTCTCGACACAAATGTGGCCCTTGAAAATTTTATTTTGAAATGTGTTTGGGTATATAATTAAATTTTTAAGAAATCATGACCTTTATCACATGTATAGACCAAGAAGACTTACACTGTTCCTCAAATTTAACTAATGAATTGTTATAAAAGGAGAGTGAAATGAGAACACATCTTTCCACTCATCTTCTAAACTTTGAAAAATAAACTGTAACTACATACTTAGTTGTGGGTTAAATCAGTTCCCTTCTGCTAATGTTAACGAGTTATGCAAATAATTTAAATAAACTAAAACTAAAAGTTCAGGGTTCTGAAGTTTGACTTTAAATGTTAAGATAAATGAGGGCCATAAGATCACTACTTAAAATTGCTACCTCAGTCATGAATAAGTGGTGCTGGGAAAATTGGACAGCTATGTACAGAAGAATGAAACTTGACCATTCTCTTACACCATACACAAAGGTAAACTCAAAATGGATGAAAGACTTCACCTTGAGACAGGAATCCATCAAAATCCAAAGAATGTAGGCAATAACCTCTTCAATACTGACCACAGCGACTTCGTTCAAGACATATCTCCAAAGGCAAAAGAAAAAAAGTGGAAGTGAACATTTGAGACCTGATCACAGTAAAAAACTTCTGCACAGCAAAGGAAACAGTTAACAAAGAGGCAACCCATGGAACGGGAGAAGATATTCACAAATGACACTAAAGACAAGGGGCTGATATCCAAGATCTATAAAGAACTCCTCAAACTAAACACCCAAAAAACAGATCATCATGTCAGAAAATGGGCGGAAGACTTCTCCAAAGAAGACATACAAATGGATAGCAGGCACATGAAAAAATGTTCATCATCATTAGCCATCAGGGAAATTCAAATCAAAAGCACGTTGAGATACCACTTTACACCATTTAGAATGGACAAAATTAACAGGACAGGAAACAACAAATGTTGTGGAGGCTGTGGAGAAAGGGAAACCCTTTTACATTGTTGGTGGGAATGCAAGTTGGTGGGAAACTTTGGAAAACAGTGCGGCGGTTCCTCAAAAAATTAAAAATAGAGCTACCCTATTACCCTGCAATTGCACTCCTGGCCATTTACCCCAACGATACAGATGTAGTGAAAAGAAGGGACATGTGTTCCTAGTGTTCATAGTAGCAATGTCCACAATCACCAAACTGTGGAAAGAGCCAAGATGCCCTTCAACAGACAAATGGATAAAGAAGATATGGTCATAAATACAATGGAATATTACACCTCCATCAGACAGGATGAATACCCAACTTTTGTATCATCATCGGCGGGACTGGAGGAGATTATGCTGAGTGAAATAAGCCAAGCAGAGAAAGTCAGTTATCATATGGCTTCACTTGTAGAGCATAAGGAATAGCATGGAGGACATTAGGAGAAAGAAAGAAAAAGTGAATTGGGGTAAATAAGAGTGGGAGATGAACCATTAGAGACTGTGGACTCTGAGAAACAAACTGAGGGTTTTAGAGAGGAGGGAGTGGGGGATGGATGGTGGCTATTAAGGAGGGCATGTATTGCATAGAACACTGTGTGTTGTACATAAACAGTGAATCTTGGAACACTGAAAAAAATTAAATAAATAAATAGATAAATTTAAGAAAAGAATTTTTAGAAATACATTAGATTATGGAATTGTTATCTAAAAACACTTGGTTTTCACAATCAACATTCAATGAGATTTTCTTAATACCTATTAAATATACTGTTTTATGAGGTGTATACTTCTTGACACTGCACTTTCAGTTTTGTTCTTGTACTTTTAATTAAGAATGGAACTGATAAATGGAATTCTAGACTAAATCAGGTGACTCACTGAGAACAGAATTACTCTTTATATTTTTTTGTACTGTGTCTCTCAGCAAGTTTTTTATGTCACTTTTCATTTGATATAACCCAGGTCTTGTCTCACCAGCATGCACTATTTATACATCATCATATACTATTTGTTTTTATTTTTATATTTTACTAAACACAATTCAAATCGAATTTATCAGTTCCAGTAATACAACAAAAAATACAAAAAAAATGCAATTTAAATAGCCAGGTGTTTTAAGCCTACACTAAGAGATCTCTTACAGTTTTTTAAAATTATATAAACATTTATATTTTGCCTGAATACTACAGTAAATATTTTGGAGAATTGAGAATGAAGGAGGAACATGATTACTCAAGTTAATTGTGATTTAATAGGACAAATATTATTTTTGCCATATCTTCATTTTGAACATGGAGGTCATTAAACCTTAAACTTTTACCTTCTACAGGCGTAAGTGAGGAGAATATAGAAATATGTATACTAATATAAAATAGAATATTGCATGTTCTCTCTCAGGTAATATATTTTTGTGGTAAATTTTATCTATCAAAAGAAAAGTAAAGACAAAGAAAAAGAATAAGTGTAATTCTTAACGCCATTATCCAAAAAATGTACATAAACTGTGAGATTGGATATACGGTGTGTGTTATGTTGTTTTATAAGTGAGATAAAATGACAGATACTTTAGAGAATAAGCAAGGACATTATTAATAATTAATTCAGTGCAGCAGGCACAAACCACGATTATCTCAGGCGGACTGACTCCTATGAACATCCGCGTAATAAGTTCCCACTAGGTAGGAATTCAATTAATCAAACAAACATTGATTGAGAATTGATTAGAATTAAGTGTTGTTGTAAGCTGTTTCTGAACTGTAGGTCCTGCAAAACTACAATGCCTCTCAAGAAATAATAGAAACCAACAACTAAAATTTTGTAGCAAACTTGATAATACATTTGCATTTACATTAGATGCATTTACATTACATCTCTGCATTGATAATTCCATCTTCATTCATTTTTTTCACTTGGTCTTGGAGGTGATTAGACCTTTGTACAAAGGAAAGGATCAAGCAGAGCAAAATGCAGAATTACAAAAGTGCATCATACTTATATAGCACTTCAATGCATTTTTGTGATATCTCACTTTAAAATGTTGGTAAACCACCCTCGAGACATATAAACTAGGTAATGTTTTTCCCTGTTTCAGACATGAGGAAACAAAGGGTCAAGTGATTAAAAAATAGTTAACATTAAACAAACTTCTGTTGCATTGAACAGTATTAGGTACTTCAGCTAGAACTTGCTAATCTTGAAAATAACCCTTCAGGTAAATGTGATCATGTTCATTCTTTGCAACAAGGGGCTCCATGAAATTAATTAAATTCCCTAAATTCACATCCAATAACTGCAAATCTAGAATACAAAGCTAGTGGTTTAATTTCCATCATTTCACAAATTCTTACTTGCCCCAGATATTGTTATACGTCATCAGGGCAAACTCACTTTACACGCAAGTTTTCTGGCTGCAAATTCACGATATTGCACTTTGTTGGTTTATGACATTTCCCTCAGTCAGTGTATCTCATAACTCACAAAATGAGGATTTTGTGTGATATGAAACAACTATACTAAAATGTGTTTTTTTAATTTATTTTTTGAAGATTTTATTTATTTATTTGAGAGAGAGAGTGAGCAAGAGAGCAGTGGGAGAGGGAGTAGGAGACTTTCCTGCCAAGCAGGGAGCCCAGTGTAGGGCTCTATCTCAGGATTATGGGATTATGCCCTAAACTGAAGGAATACGGTTAACCGACTGAGCCACCCAGGTGCCCCTTAAAATAGGTACTTAAGATAAGTGCCTGGAGCTTGTTCGTTTTCTTTGTTTATGATGTTACTAAAAAGCTTTTATTTTATTTATTATTTTATTTTTCTGACCAGTGAAGGATTATTGTAGATCCAGGACCCTGGGTTTGTGGAACTTAAGATGGTAAACTTTGGGTTCCTTCTATGAAAAATTAGAAAAAGCACTACTATAAAATTTAAATACAGAGGCTTGAAAGGGGCCTATTCTGTGAAGCGCACTGAAGCTTAAGTTTATACCTAAAGTTTTATTTTAATTTGAAGAGTCTAAGCCTGATTTTAATGTAGCTGGTATATAGGTAAATTTAGGAATGAGTCTATCACATTTATGATACAACTTGGCAAAGTGGTCAATAAAATCTGTCAGCTAATACAGCTAATCTAAAATAAAGATAAACTACAATGATAATGAATAATAATCAATATTTATTGTTAATCCCTTTTGCAAGTCATTTTTAAAAATATTTTATTTATTTATTTGACAGAGAGATCACAAGTAGACAGGCAGGCAGAGAGAGAGGGGGAAGCAGGTTCCCCACTGAGCAGAGAGCCCAACGCGGGCCTCCATCCCAGGACTCTGGGATCATGACCTGAGCCGAAGGCAGAGACTTTAACCCACTGAGCCACCCAGGTGCCCTTGCAAGTCATTTATAAATTGAATATGGATTAGAGAATAGTTATTAGATTAATGATATCTCACACTTGCCTCTTTGTTCCAAACTTGAATTGTCTTTGAATAAAATTTCTCTATCCTTCTCCTATTTATTACCAGTAATACTAGTAGTTTGTGAATACTCTTTGTAAAAAAAATAATACTTATGGGAGAAATAAAATGTGCATAAGTAATATACATTATACATTAATGAAAAATCAATAGTTTGTACCCTGGTGAAGCGTTGCTTTCAGGGATGTAAATACAAGTAATACCT
Organism: Spilogale gracilis; assembly: GCA_004023965.1. Taxonomy (NCBI): domain Eukaryota; kingdom Metazoa; phylum Chordata; class Mammalia; order Carnivora; family Mephitidae; genus Spilogale; species Spilogale gracilis. Next base: position 33,474 of record PITA01007419.1, read on the forward strand.
GTTAAAGCTTGATTTGTGTCTCTGCTTTTGGTCTTAATGCAGTAGTTAATAGAAAATAATAATGTCTTGCTAGATTTTGCCAAATATCTGACATACTCCTCCAAAAAGCTTTAAAAAACTACTAAATATACTCAGTGCTGGCACAATGATTGATAATAAAACCATAGGTTTGGATAAATGGCTACATGATTTTCATCACAATATTTTAGTTTATTTTCAAACTATTACCATCTAGAGCTTTAAGACATAAAAATACATTTCTCAGATTTGCAGGTAATAACTTTGAAGTTTGCCAAAATTATATACTTAAGATTCTTTGCTACAACTTTTTTTTCTGAATTTTTTTATAAGTTCAATATCTATACTCCTGTGAGCTGTTGACAGTTTAGACTGATTTAGTTTTATTGATTTGAGTTTTGATAACTTAAAAATATGTATTTTCACAAATATATTTGATGAATAGAAGTATAAAATAGTAGCAACAAGTTATACTTACTAATATAGGTCATTTGTAAGAGGCATGAGTTAAGATTTAAACCACCCACTTTCCTCCAAATTATAATGATAAATGCAATATAATAAGCACATAATAAAGGTTAATCACTGAAATAAAAAGGAACACCTTTGGTGGCCAGAAGTGTAGAAACAGTCAACAGTGAACAAAGGACTTCAGCTTCTCTCTGCTAGACTCTGCCTAAACAGTCAGGAGCTGCTGGAAATATTACTGGTGTAGGGCACTAAGTACCCAAAACATTATGAGGGGGTAGAAAACAAGACTCACCTACCCCTGGTGGAAAGTTAAAAAAGCAGGTGCAACTACTTTGTAGAGCTGGGCCTCATGTGAAGCTTCAGAGAGAAGCAGAGACAGCTGTGCCCCCGTGGGTTTAAGCATGTGCCTAGTGGCACAGTAACCTGCTTCTGTAATATGTCTGAGTATTGCCTGGGGACTGGAGCTCTGGGCTTCCAGTAAGAAACCTGGTTGTGTAGTTGGGGAGAGGGAGAGAGAAGGGTGTCCTGGGTAGATGTCACTACATACTTGATATAATAAACAAGAGAGCAAGTGCAACAACAGAAAAATTCCACTTAGAATAAATCAGAAAGTTCAGAACTACACTAGAAGAGCTAATGCTCCCAGTGATAATCAAGACTCAACCCAGGATGATGACTGTATCCTAATGAACCACAAATAATAGCATAATAAGGCCTTTTAAATAAATAAGCATAAAACAATACCCACAAAAAGATAAAATTATGTATTAAAATACCCAACAATGTGTTTGTTGAAAAATAGTTGGTTAGAAATATTCAGTAAAAATTAAATATCAATTAAAAGTTAAATTTTGAAGTGGCTATAGACACAGATGTAATTTGGTGAGCTAAAAAAAAAATCTGAGAAATTCAGCCTGAGTATAGTAAAAAGGTATAAAGGAAAGTATAATGGAGACCTTAAGAAGCTTAGCGGCTCGGGGCGCCTGTGTGGCTCAGTTGGTTGGGCGACTGCCTTCAGATCAGGTCATGATCCTGGAGACCTGGGATCGAGCCCCAGATCGGGCTCCCTGCTCGGCGGGAAGCCTGCTTCTCCCTCTCTCACTCCCCCTGCTTGTGTTCCCTCTCTCACTGTATTCCTCTCTGTCAAGTAAATAAATAAAATCTTTAAAAAAAAAAAAAAAAGAAGCTTAGAGGCTCCAGTATACATATAAAGAATTCCTGCAAAAGCAGTCTTAAAGCAATTATGTTCGAGTTTTCCATAAAGAAGGAAGAATTTAAGTTCATCACCTACACCCATTATTGCAATAATGTGAAATACTGAAGATCACAAAGAACCGAGCTTCCAGAAAATTATAAAAAAAGATAACTTTAAAACCAAACAACTGAAATTAAACAGACCCCACACTTCTCATCAGCATTAATAGATGTGAGAAACAAAAGACACAATATTTTTAAAGGTCTAAGATAGGACATTAATAAAAATACTTCTCATGCATTTTCAATCTAAGGTGGCTTATTATTTACCTTGTTATTTATAGAGAACTACTAAAAATGAATTATTCTCTAGTATGAATGAAAGGAACCTGGAATAAAAAAGAGAGAGAGTCAACAAACAGTGAATGATGAAACCAGCAAAATATGGTGGTAAATATAATTAGTTAGTGTAAACTAATCATAAAAAATGATTTTGGGGGGCACCTGAGTGGCTCAGTTGGTTAAGCGACTGCCTTTGGCTCAGGTCATGATCCCGGAGACCCGGGATCGAGCCCCACATCGGGCTCCCTGCTCAGCAGGAAGCCTGCTTCTCCCTCTTTCACTCCCCCTGCTTGTGTTCCCTCTTTGGCTGTGTTTCTCTCTGTCACATAAATAAATAAATAAATCTTAAGAAAATGATTTTGGGGTGTTAAAAAAAAAACAAATAAAATTTTATATATACATAAAAAGAAGGCATGTGAGCTGGAGGTAGGCAGGGTAGTGGGTAGTCAAGTGTCCTAAGGGTCTTCTGTGTTGGGAGGATAAGGGAGTATTTAATAGCTTAAGAGTATGTTTTTAAAAACGTTGAAATATCGGTGTTAAAATTTAAAACTAATCACAAAAATATGAAAATACAATGTGTAACTTTCAAGCCATCATAGAAACAAAGAGAGGTGGGTATAGAGAAAACACTCCAGTGTTAACAGGAAAACAAAACTAAAACAGAAAAGAGGGACTAGCAAAGAAAAAAACAGAGTAAACAGGAAACATAAAAGGGATAGTAGAAACACATCCAAATATATAATTAACCATAATAATTCACATTTATTAAACATGTGTATGAAAGCATATGTGACTAGTACAGACTTAAAATAAATACTATAAACAGCTGTATGATGTCTAGAAAAGAGCAACCTTGGCAGAAAGTTTGAAAATAGCATAGTTGAAAAAATATATGCAAACACTATAAGTAAGTTAATGTAATAATATTTAAGATGTAACATAAGTAGAATTTGGGGGGAATATTAATAAAAATAAAGAGAAAGATTATCAAAAAAAGAATAATGTCTTAAAGGATGTGACATTCATAAACTGTATATATGTTGCAAAACAGCCTTACCAAAAATTGATAAGGTTTTTATTTGAATAAGGTTCATTAGGTTGATTTAATAAATCAAAAGGTTCTTGTATTCCCCTAATATAGAGTGAATACAACCTTTTTGTACACATGTGTAACATTTATCAAAATTGACCATGCACTAAGTCAGAACAATTACATATGTGCTTTTTCTACTATGTAACTAAATTAGAAATAAAAAATAAAAATATTATAAAAATGAAGCTGTAACAATAACAAATTTTTGTCTGGGAATTAAAAAAAAAAACACATTTGTAAATGATTCATGGGTTAAAGAGGTCACCACAGTAGGAATAACACAATATTTAGACCTGAATGAAAACTTCTCCTGACAACATATGAAATGAAGCCAAAGCCATGTTTATATGAAAATTTATTGTGTTAAGTGTGTATAACAGGAAAGAAAAATCAATTTCTATCTTAAGGAAGTAGTAAGAGAGCAAATGCTGTGGAGATGGTTGTGGTGGCAGTGGTGGTGGTGGTAAATTCCAAAAGAGAAGAAAGGAAATTAATAGAAAAGTAATGAAACAGGATGTAAGAGCAAAAATAAAGATGATCTTCAAAACAGAAAGCTAGCTCTTTGAAAATAGTTTAGTAAATGCTTGTATGGCATATCATGTAACAACCAGTGCATTTTAGATATGACTGCCTTCTAATTACTGTTCTTTGATTACTTAATCTGTTTACAAGTAGCATTGGCACCATAGTTAATCATTATGGCTGTTTTCCACCAAATCACATAAATACAGAATAATCAACTGAAGCAGATAGTACTGGGGAAGATCTCTCTAGTCCACCATGCCACCACCATTTCCTTTGGCCTCCCTGCTAGCCTCTCATCCCCAACAAGCAGTACTGGGGATTGCTTGGTCCCTGGCAGATTCAGTTTCCAACTCGAATTTTGATCACATATCTGAATGATTCACTAGGTACTAAGCAGGGTCTGGGTGCAAAGGATAGAGTGATGAACAAGATAGCTCCTTGAAGAGCTTACTGCATAGTAAGAAAGACAGTTAAGCAAGCAAATTACATGAAGAGCCAAGGGAGCAGTGAGATTGCACTATGGAAACCAGTAGCTAGGAAACCTAGTAGAAAGCCGAGCAAGGAGGGGAGGTTGAGCTGAGAAAGTGAAATTTAAATGGGGTCCTGAAAGGTACTCATCAAATGCAGCAAAGTCAAGAGTAGGAGTGTATTCAAGGCACAGAGAATAGCATGAGCAAATCTTGAAGGCAGAAGAGTACATGTCCTGGTTAATTTGAACCTGCATATGGTTTTGGATCTGTAAGATATCTACACAGCTGTTTTCAAATTGTATTTGGTCAACTTCAACCATTTAATTCAATGGAAGCCCTCAAATCCCAAATATAACATACAGTATATTCATAATAAAAATATGAACCATAATATAAGAATAATAACTTAGGTATCAGATCCATTGTCTATAAAATGAGCAGTCTTATTTAACTTTGAAGACTGTTAGGACTGGAGATATAAATGTTAAACACCTAGGAGAGTGCCTTATAAAGCGAAGGCATTAATTTCAGGAGGTTATCATCATTGATTCATTCAGTCTTCACAATAAACTGCTGAAATAATTAGTACTTCCTTAATTTTAGAGCTGACATTTAGAGAGATGAAGTCATCTCCAATATAACATGTGACTTTTTTTTTTTTAAGATTTGGCTTAGGTATTGTCTTTCCTTTTTTTTTTTTAAAGGAAGGCTGATGCATTTCACTATATATTTTTTTAAGATTTTATTTATTTATTTAACAGAGAGAAACAGAGCTAGAGAGGGAACATAAGCAGGGGGTAGTGAGAGAGAGAGAAGCAGGCTTTCTGCCAAGTAGGGAGCCCGATGCGGGGCTCGATCCTGGCACTGCAGGATCATGACCTGAGCCGAAGGCAGACGCTTAACAACTGAGCCACCCAGGCACCCCATCTTTCCTTCTTTCCAAGTAAGTTTTCTTTCTCATGGACTCCCAGAGTACCATATGTAAAAATGAAGCCTACATGGGACAGGTTGATTGTAATAATTTTTCTGTATTTAAGACATGTGAATACTCTTACCCAGAGAGCTATTTACTAGTGGATCTATATTTTATTCATACTGGTTTCTACTGCATAGAGGGCATGTAAAGATATATACTGAATTAAGGTAGAAATTGAATGAAACAGAGTATTCTGATCTCAAAGTACACAGTATTTTTACCATGCCAGAAATGTCTCACTATAATGTTTATTTTAATAATAAAAAATGAAATAAGATCTTTAAGAATAGCTCATATATTAATAGTTTTTGTAACTGAAAGTTGAGATGACCTGGAGTTTTTCTTTTTTCCCATGCACTTGAAACAAAGTTCCTACTTTTGGTGTCCCTTGTTTAATGTTGGAAGAAAACTGTCAGTAGCCTAAGAATTTTTCTTCTCAAAGAATGGCTGCAGTGAAAAGTATGTACTCAGTATTTCCTTTCTCTTCTTTTACAAAAGGAAGCCAGTTACAAAGAAAATTACATAGAAGCCTCTCTTGGAAGGCATGTAATTTGAGGTAACTTACTTCGGATGCACAAATAGCAATCTTTATTTAAAACATTCAAAAGGTAACCAGACTGTCATACTGCTAGTAAATAACTCAAGGAAACTGAAACCAGCAAAATAAAAATCTGTAACTTTTATTCAGATTTTCCTTAGACCTCTGATGAAGTAGTATCTTTTTAGGAATTATGAGAATTTTTGTTTTATTTTATAAAGAAAGAAAATTAAATGCTCACAAAAATATAACTCTTTTAAGAGATAGACAAAATACAGCCACCTTCACACAATTCATCCTTCAGTTATGAAGGTATTCCAAAATTTCCAAGAGTATTTTATCTGTCTTCATTTTGCCATAGTTTATTTTTGCTGTTGCTTGGTTAATGAGAATAAATACAGTAATTGAGGAAGAACTATAGCAACCAAACATTTATGTTTATTTTCATTATGTGCCATTTTAGAAAGTAAGAAGGATTAAAATGAGAACGAGTTATCCTCTTATCAAAATTAATAAATATCCTTGTATTTACCATGTTATGTCATTTTTCATTTAGAAAATTATTCTTTGTCCCCAGTATGTGAGGAGACATAGAGGTAAATCTCATGGTCTCTGTGTCTCAACCTCATTTTTATAATCAAGGTAATCTCTCCATTGCTTCAAAATAATGTGAAAATTATGGACAAAATGCTAGTAAAGTCAAGTCAATTTTTGGAGTTATGAAAGAAATACACTTTTCAGAGAAGTGAAAAGTCAGAATCACAAGATGATTCATGCAAGGAAATCCTCTTTAAAAAGTTACTCAAGAACATCCATTTATAAATAACTGTCCTTTTATATCAATGAACAAGAACTATATTCCCTTGGTTACTGTTACTCATTTGTTGAAGATGTTATAGAATTTCAGCAATTTTGAAATTCACCCAAATCTTGTTGGATGCCTACTATGTGGTGGAATTTTCCTACGCCCAGATGGGAGGGAAAAAGACACCCTGATTACTGCATAGCATATAGGGAAAGTCATACATAGTATGTGCTCAATGTATATTGACCTTATTATTGTGGGGAAATACATATTGAGCATACTTTCCATACATCTTTAAATATTTGAATTACCCCCTTGTGATATTGATTAACCTATTTGTTTCCATTATTAACTTATTTTGGCAGTTGAATCTTCTGCTTAGAAAAATATTATATCTTAGAAAGTTTATCAGTGGAATGACAGCTGAAGTTTGCTTTAAAGAAAAGGATTTTTCTCACCTAAAGAGCTTAACTGTCTTGAATTAAGTTTTTGTTGCATTATGAAACAATGGGAATTATACTCCAAGAAAATCTATTAGGAAATGCTCTTTTGAAATTATAAACCAGTAGACTTAATATAGTATTTATATATGAATTATTTGTAATTTTAAGTTACATTTATTTGACGCCTGATCTAGTTTTAGAAAAGGAAATGAAAAACATTCTTTATTACTATTAATTTATTAACAGTCTTAAATTTTAGAGATTTGTTTTAATGGACTAAATTAAAAAAAATAATTGACTAAATTTCCAGACAAAATTAATTCAGGCTATTTAAACAATAGCATAAATTACTTTTTTTCCACTCATACTATCTATGGATTAGTAGTCTTAAGAAAAAATATCACAGGATTTATTATTGTAGACATAGTTCATCATTAACTTTATTAGATATATTAATTACTTTTATAAAATGACAATTTTAGATGTATAAATAATTGATTCACATATCTTAGGTTTATAAAGTACTTAGATATGTAGATCAACACACCCCCAAATGTTTATGTAGCTATTTACTTGGCTTCCTAACTAATTTTTAAAAAGCATTCTGTAATAATTGACAACATTCATTGAAGTATATTGTGTACATATGAAATTGTGCATTTTGTATATTTCAGTTGAGTTGAGCACTGCTGTTTTATTTTTTTAAAGATTTATTTATTTGAGAGAGAGAGAAAGTGAGCACATGAGTAGGGGGGTGCAAAAGGAGAGAATCTCAAGCAGATTCCCTCCTGAGTCCAGAGCACCACACAGGACTCAATCTCACAAATCTGAGATCATGACCTGACCAACCCATGACCAAAATCAAGGGTTGGATGTTAACCAGCTCAGTCACCCAGGCAGCTAGAACACCACTGTTTTAAAAGCGTAGAGGACCACTTAATAGTGCAGGTCTTGAGGAAGTTAGCAAGGATAGCTGATATATCTCAAAAGCTGGGGCTTGATGATACAACTATGTCAGAGGTTAAAAAAAATTGTGTGAATGCTCACATATTTTCTGAATTCAATAATGTGATGAAGTTAGCGAGGACCAGCTCTTGAGAGGGGGAGCTGGTTGTTAAATACAACCATGATGAATAATTAAAAATTAAATTACATAACCTTATAATCATGTAAATCATATTAAAAAGAGATGTAACAAATACTAAAAGATCATTACTTCATAATTATTTATTTCATTTTTATCCTCATTGTGCTCTTGAGGTTATGTCTATTATATCATATGTTACAAATTCTAATTTCTACAATGATGAAAATGTTCTATATTAGTCACTAGCCACATATATTTATTGAGCACTTGAAAAATGGCTGTTATTAAGAACTAATTTTTATTTCTATTTAATTATAATGAATTTAAATATAAATTGGAATAGTCACATGTGACAATGGCTACCATGTTGGACAGTAAAAGTTCTACCTCATGGAATTTGAACACTAGGCAAATTACGAAGTTACTTTTGCATGTGGCGAGGTACTTTTCTAAGTGCTTTATATGAATTAACTTGTTTAATCCTTATAGTAACCCTATGCAGTAGATATTACTAACATCACTACATTTTGAGGAGACGGAGGCATAGATATGTTAAGGGACTTGTTTAATACCATGCACCAAGGGAATGATGGACATCAAGACTCAACTCCAAGCAGTCTAATTTTAAAGTCAGTCCTCTAAAAACAAACTACTATCCTTTGAGATAAAATTCACAAAATTTTGTTCAAACTCTTGTTTCATTAGAAGCTATTAAGGTTGATTCAACCTGTTACAAAGCCAAGGGGGAAAATGTAGTGCAATAAAATATTACTTTAAAAAGAACAAAATGGTGGTGCCTGGGTGACTGAGTCGTTAAGTCTCTGCCTCCGGCTCAGGTCATGGTCCTAGAGTCCCAGGATAGAGCCCCACATCAGACTCCCTGCTGTGCAGGAAGTCTGCCCCTCCCTCTCTCACTCCCCCTGCTTGTTCCCTCTCTAGCTGTGTTTCTTTCTGACAAATAAATAAATAAAATCTTAAAAAAAAAAAGAACAAAAAAGAACAGGCAAAAGAATAATAGTCATTCATAGATTAGCATACTGAGCAAGGTAGTGTACTGAGTATGTATTAACCAGCTCTTGAGCTGCAGAGCCTGGGGTTGCTCCTTTCAGATGCTAATCATAGTACATGTCTTTGGTGTTATATGAGTTCAGGAGTATGCTTGCTTTTATTCCCTCAAACCCCTGAAAACCTCCAACTCTGTGCTGACACTAGTAGAGTTTCAATAGATATATCTATTTGGTTCAATATTTCACAGTTTTCTTTTTTTCTCTCTCTCTTTTTTAAGATTTTAGTTATTTATCTGAGAGAGAGAGCACAAGCAGACAGAGGCACAGAGGGAGAGGGAGAAGCTGACTCCTCACTAAGAAGGGAGGCCAATGTAGGCCTCTATCCCAGGACCCTGAGATCATGACCTGAGCTGAAGGGAGGTGCCCAACCAACTGTTCTTAAAAGATATATTTGAGTTTTTAAGAGAACACTTAAAGCTTCACTGAAAAGTAATTAAAGGGCACGTGGGTGGCTCAGTGGGTTAAAGCCTCTGCCTCCAGCTCAGGTCATGATCTCAGGGTCCTGGGATCGAAGCCTGCATCGGGCTGTCTGCTCAGCAGGGAGCCTGTTTCCTCTCTGTCTCTGCCTGCCTCTCTGCCTACTTGTGATCTCTCTTTGTGTCAAATAAATTAATAAAATCTTAAAAAAATAATTAAAATGTCCTTAAGTGAGCATTTATATGTATTATATATTATTGTATAGTTACTACTTTATTTGCATACCATTGAGTAGAATTTGTCGGATATATTCAGTGTCTCAAAACTAACCTAGCTCTTGTTCTGGGTAAGTGAGACAAGAGAGACATTTGAGAAATCCTATTCTATTTGATTGTCACAGCTTAATTTCAGATTATCACAAACTTTCTGGCCCTTAAAGTCCTAAGTAATCACATTGAACTCTCTTTTGTTGTGTAAGGTATCAGCAATAAATGATTCTTTTATGAAAACTTATGCTTTATGCTTCTAAGATGTGTTAAAATGCATTATTATTTTATAAATGCTACTAAATTTTTTGTCATTATTTTTAAGTTTTAATTTCAGTTGACATACACGAATATCAGTATAATAATTCAACACTTCCATACATCTCCCAATTCTCATCACTACAAGTGCACTCCTTAATTCCCATCACCTGTTTAAACCATCCCCTACCTACTATACCTCTGGTAACCATCAGTTTGTTCTCTATAATTAAGAGACTATTTCTTGGTTTGTCACTCTCTCTTTCTTATTTTCTTCTTTTGATTGTTCGTTTTGTTTCTTAAATTCCATATGAGTGAAATCATTTGGCATTTGTCTTTCTCTGACTTATTTCGCTAAGCATCATTTGTCTCTAGCTCCATCTATATCATTGCAAATGGCAAGAGTTCAGTCTTTTTTATGGCCAATTACTGTCCCTATATATGTGTGTGTGTGTGTGTATCCCTATATATATTATATGTATATATACTATATATTAATACATGCATATTTAAGTATATATATGTGTATATATATTTACCACATCTTCTTTATCCTTTCATCAACTGATGGATACATGGACTGTTTCCATATTTTGGTGACTATAAATAATGCTGCTGTAAATATGAGGGTACATGTATCTCTCTGAATTAATTTTCTTGTATTCATTGGGTAAATACCCAGACTGACCCTCTGGATGTCTTTAGAGAAATGTCTTTTCATGTCTTCTATCCATTTTTAAGTTGTTTTGTTTGTGGGGTGTTGAGGTTTATAAATTCTTTATAGATTTTGGATACTAATCCTTTATCAGATATATCACTTGCAAATATCTTCTCTATCATTCTAGAGGCTGACTTTTAGTTTTGTTAATTGTTTGCCATGCAGAAGCTTTTTATTTTGATATAGTCCCAAAGGTTTATGTTTCTTTAGTTTCCCTTGCCTATGAAGACATATCTAGAAAGAATTTGTGGAATACCTGGGTGACTCAGTCAGTTAAGCATCTGCCTTTGGCTCAGGTCATGATCTGAGGCTTCTGGGATCAAATTCAGCATCAGGCTCCTTGCTCAGGAGGGAACCTGCTTCTCCCTCTGACTGCCACCTCCCCTGCTTGTGCTGGCTCTTTCTCATTCTCTCTGACCAAAAAAAAAAAAATCATGTTTAGATCTTTAACCATTTTGAATTTATTTTTGTGCATGTCTTAAGATAGTGGTCCAATTTTATTCTTTTGCATGTTGTTGTCCAGTTTTCCCAACACCATTTGTTGAAGAGACTGTTTTTTCCATTGGTGATTCTTTCCTGCTTTGTCAAAGATTTATTGACCATGTAAGTGTGGTTCATTTCTGGGTTTCTATACTGCTAGATTGCTATATATATTTTTTTGTGCCAATACCATTACTGGTTTGATTACTATAGCTTTGCAGTTTAACTTGAAGTCTGGTCATGTGATGCCTCCAACTTTTCTTTTCTTTTTCAAGATCACTTTGGCTCTTCAGGGCCTTCTGTCATTCCATATACATTTTAGAATTATTTGTTTTAGAAGAAAAGCTCTCAGCTGAGAGGATGATGTTAGCTGTGAGTTTTTCATATATGATATTTATTATGTTAAGGTATATTTCTTCTAACCTACTTTGCTGAGGATTTTTATCATGAATGAATGTTGTGCTTTTTCTGTGTCTATTGAAACGATCATATGGTTCTTATCCTTTCTCTTCTTGATGTGATATGTCACTTTGATTGATTTTCAAATATTGAGGGATCAAGCCTCACTTGATTATAGTGAATGATATTTTTAATGTATTGTTGAATTCATTTTGTTAGTATTTTGTTAAAGAATTTTTGCATCATGTTCACCAGGGATGATATGAGCCTGTAGTTCTCTCTTTCACTTTGTCTCTCTTTTGTTTTTAGTGGTGTCTTTATCTGGTTTTAGTATCAGGGTAATGCTGACCTCATAGAATGAATTTGGAACTTTTCCTTCTTCATCTTCTATGTGTTGGAATAGTTTAAGAAGAATATGTATTAATTCTTCTTTAAATGTTTGGTAGAATTTGCTGTAAACCCATCTGCTCCTGAACTTTTGTTTATTGGATTATTTTATCACTGACTAAATTTCTTTCCTGGCTTCAGTCAATTCAAATATTCTATTGCTTCCCATTTCAGTTTTGGTAGTTTATGTGTTTCTAGGATTTAATCCATTTCTTCTAGGTTGTGCAATTTGTTGTCATATAGTTTTTCATAACATTCTCTTGTGATTGTATTTCTGTGGTTTTGGTTGTTATTTTTCCTCCCTCATTTGTAATTCTATTTATTTGAGTACCCTCTCTCTTTTTTTCCTTTTTTTTTTTTCTGGATATGTCTTGCTAGAAGTTTATCAGTTTTAGTGATTTTTTTTTTTTTTTCTAAGAAACAGGTCATGGTTTCATTGATTTGTCCTAGTTTGTTTTTAGTTTCTATAACATCTCTCTCTGTTCTGATCTTTATTATTTCCTTCCTTCTGATGGTCTGGGGTTTTGTATTTTGTTCTTTTTCTAGTTCCTTTAGGTGCAAGTTTAGGTTGACTGAAAATTTTTTTGCTTCTTGAGGTGGGCCTGCATTACTATAAACTTCCCTCAGAAAAGCTTTTGCATTCCTTGCATATTTTCAGACCATGGTGCTTTGCAACTTGACTCAACCACATGAGGAAAGCTGAAAAGAGCTCAAATACATGGAGGCTAAAGAGATCCTACTAAAGAATGAATAGGTCAACTCGGAAATTAAAGAAGAATTTAAAAAATTCATGGAAAAAAATGCAAACAAAAGTTCAGCAGTTTAAAATCTTTGGACACAGCAAAGGCAGTCCGGAGAGGAAAGTATATAGCAATACAAGCCTTTCTCAAGAAACAAGAAGGGTCTCACGTACACAACCTACTCCTACACCCAAAGGAGCTGGAGAAAAAATAGCAAAGAATGCCTAAATGCAGCAGGAGAAGAGAAATAATAAAGATCAGAGCAGAAATCAATGAAATAGGAGTCACAAGAACAGTAGAACAAATTAATGAAACTGGGAGCTGGTTCTTTGAAAGAGTTAACAAGATTGATAACCCCTTGGCCAGACTAATCAAAAACAGAAGGCCCAAATTAATAAAATCATGAATGAAAGAGGAGAGCTCACAACCAACACCAAAGAAATATAAATAATTATAAGAACATATTATGAGCAACAGCAAATTTGACAATCTAGAAGAAATGGACACACTCCTAGAGACAAACTACCAAAACTGAACCAGGAGGAAATATAAAACCTGAGCAGACCCATAACCAGTAAGGAGATTGAAGCAGTCATCAAAAATCTCTCAACAAACAAGAAACCAGGGCCAGACGGCTTCCCAGGGGAATTCTACCAAACATTTAAAGAAGAATTAATATGTATTCTCCTGAAACTGTTCCAGAAAATAGAAATGGAAGGAATACTTCCAGACTCATTTTATGAGGCCAGCATTACCTTGACTCCAAAACCAGAAAAAGACTCCATCAAAAAGGAGAATTACAGACCAATATCCTTGATGAACATGGAGGCAAAAATTCTTAAAAAAAAAGGATCCAGTGGTACATTAAAAGGATTATTCACCATGACCAAGTGAGATTTATTCCTGGGCTGCAAGGTTGGTTCAACATCTGCAAATCAATCAATGTGATTCAATACATTAATAAAAGAAAGACCAAGAACCATATGATACTCTCAATAGATGCTGAAAAAGCATTTAACAAAGTACAGCAACCTTTCTTGATCAAAACTGTTCAGTGTAGGGATAGAGGGTACATACATCAATATCATGAAAGCCATCTATGAAAAACTCACAGTGAATATCGTTCTCAATGGGGAAAAAACTGAAAGCTTTTCCCCTAAGGTCAGGAACATGGCAGGGCTGTCCACTATCATCACTGCTATTCAACATAGTACTAGAAGTCCTAGCCTCAGCAATCAGACAACAAAAATAAATAAAAGGCATTGGAATCAGCAAAGGAGAAGTCAAACTCTCACTCTTTGCAGATGATATGATACTTTATGTAGAAAACCCAGAAGACCCCACTCCAAAACAGCTAGAACTCATACAGGAATTTAGTAAAGTGTCAGGATATAAAATCATGCACAGAAATCAGTTGCATTTCTATACACCAACAGCAAGATAGAATAAAGAGAAATTAAGGAATCAATCCCATTTACAATTGCACCCAAAACCATAAGATGCCTATGAATAAACTTAACCAAAGAGGCAAAGAATCTGAACTCAGAAAACTATAAAGTACTCAATAAAAGAAATTGAGGAAGACACAAAGAAATGGAAAAACATTACATGCTCATGGATTGAAAGAACAAATATTGTGAAAATATCTATGCTATCTAAAGCAATCTACACATTTAGTGCAATCCCTCTCAAAAATACCATCATTTTTTTTTAAAGAAATGGAACAAATAATCCTAAAATTTATATGGAAACAGAAAAGACCCCAAATAGCCAGAGGAATGTTGGAAGGATGCTCCAAGAGTTGAAAATAGTATGGACGATACTCCAAGAGTTGAAAATAGAGCTACCCTATGACCCAGCAATTACACTACTGAGTGTTTACCTTAAAGATACAAGTGTAGTGATCCGAATGGGCATTTCCACCCAAATGTCTATAGCAGCAATGCCCACAATAGCTGAACTATGGAAACAACCTAGATGTCCATTAACAGATGAATGGAGAAAGAGGATGTGGTGTATATGTGTACACACACACACACACACACACACACACACACACACACACACTGGGATACTATGCAGCCATCAAAAAGAATGAACTCCTGCCACTTACAATGAAGCAGATGTAACTGGAGGGTATTATGCTGAGTGAAATAAATCAATCAGAGAGAGACAATTATCATATGATCTGTGTGATATGAGGAATCTGAGAGGAAGGGTGGTGTATCATGGGGATAGGGAGGGAAAAAAAATGAAACAAGATTGGACCAGAAAGGGAAACAAACTATAAGAGACTCTTAATCTCAGGAAACAAATTAAGGGTTGCTGGGGGTGGTGGGTGAGGGATAGGGTAGCTGGGTTATAGATTTTGGGGAGGATATGTGCTGTGGTGAGTGCTGTGAATTGTGTAAGACTGATGATTCACAGATCTGTACCTATGAAGCAAATAATACTTTATATGTTAATAAAAAAATTAAAAAACAAAACAAAACACTGAGGAGATAACTCTTTCCCATCTCACATGCACAAAGAGGTCATGTGAGTACACAGGCAACTTGTGAGTTGTTTTTTTTTTTCTGTAAGAAAAGAGGCTTAAAATGAAATTGACCTTATCTGCAATTTGATCTTGGACTTACAGCCTTCAGGACTCTGAGAAATAAATTTCTGTAAGCTTCGTCCTGGAGGTTTTGATCCATTGTGTTTTCCTTTTCATTTGCTTCCATGTGTATTTTTAATTTCTTCTTTTATGCCCTGGTTGACCCATTCTTTGTTTAGTGGCATGTTATTTAACTTCCATGTATTTGTCGTCTTTCCAGATTTTTTCTTGTGGTCGACTACAAATTTCATAGCATAGTGGTTAAAAAAAGGTGCATTGGATGACTTCAGTTTTCTTGAATTTGTTGAGACTTCTTCTGTGGCCTAATATGTGATCTGTTCTGGAGAATGTTCCATTTGCAGTTGAAGAGAATGTGAATTCTGCAGTATTAGGATGGAATGTTCTGAATATATCTGTTAAATCCATTTGTTCCAGTATGTCTGTTGTTTCCTTGCTGATTTTCTACTTAGATGATCTGTCCATCAACGTAAGTGCGGTGTTCTTGTTGGATTTCTCCCTTTATTATTATATAGTGTTCTTCTTTGTCTCTTGTTAGAGTCTTTGTCTTTATTTTGAACTTTAAAACAGTTCAAAAAAGTTCAAAATTTTGAACTTATTTTGTTCAAAATAAGTATTCCTTTTCTTGGTTTCCTTGGCATCCATTTGATGATAGATGTTTCTCCATCCCCTTATTTACAATCTGCTGGTGTTTTTAGGTCTAAAGGGATTCTCTTATAGACACCATAAAGATGGGCCTTGTTTGTTTGTTTGTTTTAATCCATTCTTTCACCTTACGTCTTTTGATTCGAGCATTTAGTTCATTTGATGATAGTAAATGGTAGTAAATTTTAACATAGGAAAGTTCGTAATTGTTCACAAAGCTATGAGTACTGAACTAAATAGGAAAGATTAGCATTTATTCAGTTCCCAAATAGAATTAGCTATAGCTTTCCCTCATCATGTTAAAAGTGTTTTAAATATTGATTTGTGAAAGTATATGAAGTTTTACTTTGTGAAAATATAATAGACCTCAAATACATTTCTATTAATGATTCAGTAAAAGTTTATTAATTTTGAATTAGAATTTTTTCAGGTTGTTAAAAGAAATGAAAGGTAAAAACATGTTAATTCAAAACTAATATGAGAGAAATATCTGTACTATTTGGATAGCAAAGGAAGGAACAACAATATATATCTGTAATTTGTAAAACCCTAAATTTTACTGGAAATAGGAAATGATTATATTACTAATTTAATTTAAACTCATTAATATGTACACCCCCCTTCTATATAAAAACACTAGAAATTTAAAGGTGAAATCAAATATGATGTCTGCATTTAAAGATCTTTGGTTTTAGGGAAGAACCTGATATGTAAACCACTAAAAATGTGACAAAGTATTACAATAAGAAGGACAAAATGCTGTGGAAATATTTGTGAGGGCCATTTGGCTTAGAATATATTATTAGGTCATGTAGTACTTGTT
The DNA here is from genome assembly GCA_004023965.1 of Spilogale gracilis. Taxonomy (NCBI): domain Eukaryota; kingdom Metazoa; phylum Chordata; class Mammalia; order Carnivora; family Mephitidae; genus Spilogale; species Spilogale gracilis. The sequence goes on from PITA01007419.1 coordinate 50,250, forward strand.
GATAATAATCTCATCAGTTTTTTTTAAAGATTTATATATTTATTTGAGAGAGAGGGAAAGAGAGAGCAGGGGGGAGGGGTAGAGGGAAAGGGAGAGAGAATCTTGAGTAGATTCCATGCTCAGCAAGGAGCCTAATGAGCTTGATCTCACCACCCTGAGATTATGACCTGAGCCAAAACCAAGAGTTGGACGCTTAAATGACAGCACCACCCAGGCACCCCACCTCTAATTTTTAAATGAGATAATTTGGATATTCCTTAAATATTTTGAATGGCTTTACTTCATTCTTGATGTATACGGTAAGATTTCAAGAAAAACATCAAGTCCTATCTCCCTGATTCCTTACTCCCAAGGAAAACTCCCTTTCCCTGAGTTACCTATTAAATGCAAATAACGTTGTGAGGTAATATATTAAATTTTACATAATTAACTCTTAATATGTGTATTTATTCATAGGCTGCTTCTATTGACAGTCAAGTTTTGTTGAGAAGAAAATAGTGAGAAAATATTGATCCATTTTTCCTCAGTTTCTCTTTATAGATTTTGAAATTATTATTAGGTACTTCTAACTTTAAAATTGCAAAATCTTGCTGGAAGACATTTTTTTATTATTATTTAACTTTAAGAATACATTTGCCTTAAAGTCTAATTTGTCTGATACTGGTGGTATATATAGACCAGTTTTCTTTTGGTTAGTATTTGCATAGAATAACTTTTTTCATCCTTTATACCTTTCTCTGTCCTTATGCTTAAGGTTTATATCTTTTATAATCTTAATCTTTTAATTGCAATTTTAACCCACTTACATGTAATTTAATTATTCATGTGTGTGTATTTATATTCACTATCTCTATTTGTTTTCTCCTCTTCTACTCTACACCTCAACCCAACTATTGCATTAATTTTGTCTTTTGTTTCTTTTGTATTAATAAAGTATTTTTAAAATTCCATTTCCCCTCAACAACTTAGCTGTTTTACTATTCTTTTGGTAGTTACTGTGGACATACAACATGCATCCTAAATTAATTACAGCCTAATAAATTGTATTTGTACCACTTCCTAGACAATGCTATGATCCAGTGCACTTCCACTCAGTTTAACCTGTGATAGTTTTTAACATGTATTTCAATTTTAATTTATAATAAACTCCACATGACATTATTACTTTCTATAGTCAGTGTCCTTTTCATTTACCTACATATTTATAATTCTCAGTGCCCTTTATGTCTTCCTGTATTTCTGTGTTTGTATCTGTGACATGCTTTCTTCCTGAAAATCTTCCTTTAATACTTTCAGTATGTCTTGTATTGTTGTCAACAAATATTCCCTGCAAATAAATGTCTTTATTTGCCTTCACATTTGAAAGATACTTTCCTTCTGAATAGAATTCCAGGCAGAAGATATTTTCTTTCACTACTCAAAAAAATACCATTTCATTGTCTTCTCTCTTCCATCAATTCTTTTTAGAGGAAAGCTTTCAGCCCTTTCTTGTTGCTTGTTGATGGTACTTTCTTTCTTTCTTTCTTTTTTTTTTTTTTTTTTTGGTTGTTTTCAAGTCTTTCCTTCTCTTATTTTGGTTCATAGTAATTTTACTGAGATCCGCACGAGAAGTTCTTGGTCTGTTTCTCTTGAAATATCACAATGTTTCATTTTCTCTCCTCTTCTTTAATGAGCCCAATTATGTATATATTAGCTCTGTATATGTTGTCCTTTTTTGTCTCATGTTTGTTTGTTGTTATTGTTTTTGTTGTTTTCTTCCTATATTTTCCTTCCTGTTTGCTTTTCATGCTTTGGTCTAGATCGTTATTACTGACACATCCTTAGTTTGCCAGCTCTTTTCTGCTCACCTGTCCAATATGTTGTTACATACATGTGTTTCATTTTTGTTTTTTTATTTTTATTTTTTATTTTTTTAAAGATTTTATTTATTTATTTGACAGAGAGAAACACAGCCAGAGAGGGAACACAAGCAGGGGGAGTGAGAGAGGGAGAAGCAGGATTCCCGCCGAGCAGGGAGCCCAATGTGGGGCTCGATCCCTGGTCTCCAGGATCATGACCTGAGCCGAAGGCAGTCGCTTAACCAACTGAGCCAGCCAGGCGCCCCTCATTTTTGTTTTTTAAATTTTCACTTTTTTCCTTCTTGTATTTCCTTTATTTTATTTTATTTTATTTTATTACATTACAAATTCCAATTTCCTGGTAAAGTTCACATTCTTATTATGTAGTTTTTAAAGATATTAATCTTGTTATTTTAAAATCTATGTTTGGTAACTACACTTACTGGATTTTATATGTATCTCAATTTTTTTATTTCTTGGCAGTTTTTAGTTCTTAGTCATTGGCAAGCCAAGGCTTTTTTTTTTTTACCAAAAATTAGGCCTTGTATATGAAAATTTATAAAGGCTTTGGTTGACTTATTAACCTACAAAGAATGTCCATCCTAGCATTTAGTAAATAAATATAGGGTGGAATAATCACTAATCACTTTCATTCTAAGCCTGAGATGATTCTGGCTGCTTTCTACCTCTGGTTTATCCCTCTTGGAGAGTGTAGCTCTCCAAGAGTTTCAGCCAATTGTTTGCCAGGGTTCTTTCTTTCTTTCTTTCTTTTTTTTTTTTTTTTTTTTTTAGCTATTACTACACTTGTTTTTGTTTCCTCTGGACCATTAGAGTAGAGAAAGTTTCTTTCTTTACAGAGATTTTCTATTTAGATTCCTACCTAGCCTTTTACCTTGTACAGTTTAAGAATTAAACACACTTTTCTGTACTTTCTTCTACTTCTGATTTCTGGTCTCTTACATTCCCCAAACTCTGTGTCTCTGTAGTCCTAGGAGATTGCCAAAATCTCTTGCTGTCTCTACTGAGCTGTGGTCCTCTACAAGACTCCTAGGCTTCCTCACTCTGCTGTGAAGTCGTTGATGGCCTCAGGGTAACAGTAACTCCTGAACTGTCATCTCACTTCTCTGCTGCTCTCTTTTCTCTGAGATCTTGGCCCCTCCAGTCGGGCTTAGTATTTCAGGTAGCTCCCCAGTGCTTCCAAAATATTTTTAAAACTTACTCTTCAAAAGCTAATCTATCATAATCAAAAGCAGATGTCAACAAAGTATTGAATGTTTTCTTTGGGCCAGGTTAGTACTAACTGCTGGTAGTACAATGGTAACATGATTTTAAAAATACCTAAAGCATAGTTAGCAAAGCAAGTTGTGTGTGTGTGTGTGTGTGTGTGTTTATAAATGGTATATTCTCTGACTCAAGGAACAGATGTTCTGCTGACTAACATGGAAACATGACACATAAACATTGGTAAGTGGTTTTGTTGGAGGCATGTAACGTATACTGTAGGATCTCAGAGAAGGAACACTTAACTTGGCCTAGAGGGCGTGTAAGCAAAATGAGCTAAAAATGCTTCTGTAGGAGGTGTGAGCCTGGAAAGGAATTCCATAGATTGAGAAAGTGTCAAGTACAGGATGTCATCTGCTTGACCTAATAGAACTTCTAATTATAACATATTGATACTGAAAATGTTCTCCCTATTTCTATTTAAAACATTAATGCATTTGAAACATAAAAATATGTTCGAGGATATAAAAGTTAGTTTATAATTTTTGACCATGGCAATTGATTTCTTCACAGGTGTTCAAAGCAATGAATATCTCACAAATTCGGAATCCTTCTCTACCTCCTCCAGAAAAAATGCCTGAAGCCTATTCTGCAAAGATTGCTCTTTTTGGTGCTGGGCCTGCAAGTATAAGTTGTGCTTCCTTTTTGGCTCGATTAGGCTACTCTGACATCACTATCTTTGAAAAACAAGAATATGTTGGTGGTTTAAGGTAATGCCTACATTTTTTCATATTTATATTATCAAAAATGATGGCATAAAACAATTATGAATATTGTTCATTTATGATCATATAGGAACTTCAAGCTCACAGATGGTATTTTAAATGTCTTTTTCCAAATGCTCAATTTTGATTTCATTATTCACTTTAAATTTACAGTTGGCAATAAGCAATATTTATTGAAAAATTTCTCTCTCTAGTTCTGTGAATTTAAATCTCAGTAAAATATTTCATGGAGGGAGGAATCAGTCATATAAAAATACTCATTTCATCTCTGTGAATCTGACCTTTAATGGAGATATATCTGAAAATTATAGAAATTAGAGATAGGGAAAAACCTACTTCTATGAATATTGGGCAGTTCATTTTGTTGTATACATAGACATGTTGTCCTGCTTACACATTTTGACTTTAAAATCTCTTAAGTTTTGCATTTGATCAAAATTATGTCAGAGTCTACTAAAATTGTTCCATTTTAATGTATATTTATACAGTTTTCTTTATTAATATTTGATATTGATCAGCATCATTATTGTAATTCAGGAATCAGTTACATTCGTTTATTCCCATGAAGATTCCATTTATTGAAATGAAAAATATTTACTCTGTATCAGTGACTTTCAGATATTCAAACCACACTTAGCAATTGGATGGAGAGGGGTGCCTGGGTGGCTCAGTTGGTTAATTAAAATTAATACCTGATTTTGGTTCAGGTTATGATTTCAGAGTCCTGAGATCAAGCCCCACTTTGGGCTGTACACTCAGCAGGGACTCTGCTCGAGATACTTTCTCTCCCTCAACTTTCTGCCTCTCCCCCTGCACCCTTTCTCTAAAATAAATAGATAAATTTTTTAAAAAAGAAATTGGTTGGAAAAGTTTGCTTTATTTAAAGCAAATAGAATTCTATAGCAAACATATATTACCTTTGTGATTAGAATGAAATAAAATTTATTATACATAGGTAATGGGCCTCCATCAGAAAGTATGAATACCCAACTTTTGTAGCAACATGGAGGTGATTATGCTGAGTGAAATAAGCCAAGCAGAGAAAGTCAAAAATCATATGGTTTCACTTACTTGTGGAGCATAAGGATTAATATGGAGGACAGTAGGAGAAGGAAAGGAAATGTGAATTGGGGTAAATCAGGGAGGGAGATGAAATATGAGAGACTTTGGTTACTCAGAAACAAACTGAAGGTCTTAGAAGGGAGGGGGGTGGAGGGGTGGGTGAACCTGGTGGTGGGTATTAAGGAGGACACGTATTGCATGAAGCACTGGATGTGGGGCATAAACAATGAATCTTGGAACACTAAAAAAATAAAATAATGTAATAAAAAATTAAAATAAAATAACAATAAAAATAATGGATATTGTTTAAAACATTTGTTGTAAAAATGAGAAAGAATTTGGATGGAAATTAAAAATACTACTCAATTTATTGTTATTTTTCATAAATATGTCATCTTGTTTTTTTATAAATATGTCATCTTGTATCAGAAAATTATAAATTATAAAATACTGTCATTTAGCATATCTGTTGTACTTAGCATTTAAGTGTAAATGGCTGCTGAACTATTTTCAAAGTAAATTTATCATATTTAAACATCATAGGGAATACATTCAGTCAAATTGTGACTAAAATTTGTACTTATGTTTTTTATATTTTATGAAACCTACAAATTTGTGTCAATAATTACAAATTTTCAATATTGGTCAAATAACTGTATGCTAAACCCAAGATAAGCTTTGCATTAATATAAAACTATTTGAATCATCAAGCCAAGGTATCATATAATAGCAAAACCTATTAAAAGTGTTCTGAAGCATAAACTGAAGAAAAAATAACCTGATTGTCAAGAAATAATTATTTTTTCTATATTGTTGTTTCACCACTACAAGTTTTAAGGGATTATACATATTTTATAAAGTTTTTTTTAATTTATTCCTGGATTGTAAATGCCTAATATATTATTTTGCTGAGATGATTTAGACTGTCTTTTTAATAATATTTTACCACAGCTTTATTAATTAGGAAAAACATAATCTATTAGCAACATATGTATAAGCATTGTACATTTTTTTTCAATTATACACATCAATGACTATGTGAGCTAATTTTAAAAATATGAACTTAATTGTTGTATACCCTAGTAGTCTAGGAAAAATCCTTTTGCCCCTTAATTGCATTTTCACAAGAAGCCAAAATGGAACAAGCCCTGTTTGCGAATTATTCTGTGTGGACAGTTTTGGTATCTTATTATGGTTGCTAGCATCTCCATCTCTTTGTACCTCAAAGGCAGAATAAGTATTTCTAAATCGTATAAACTAACACTAAACTTGTGTATTTTTATGTACTTGCTGAGCATTTTCTAGTGGGACAGATTCTCTTGGATTAATGACCAAACATTTTTTAAAATTCTTTTTTGATTTATTTTCTTTCCGTTGCCTTTGAATGTTCCCAGTATCTAGGGACAGTATGAAATGTTGAATCAGCCTCGTTTGGACCATCCCATGGAAGAGGCATTATGTGCCGCTTTCACAGGATTGTAAAAACTGACATGGAATTTAGCCAGCATTGCAACCACAACCTTTTCCTGTTAATTTATTTTCTCACTTACAGATGCCTCTCATTCTCTTGTATCTTCAAAGTGGCTAAAAAAGATTAAATTAGCTTTGTATTTAAAATCAATTGCTTAAAGAGGTGATGTCAAGTTTTATCTTTCCTTCTCCTTTGCATCCAAACAGATTCTTTCATCCCTGGTGAATTAGTATCACAACCACTTTAAAAAAAAAAAAAAATCACTAGAGTTGGTGAAAGATAGCAAGGACTTAATCCCTATTGCATTGAACACGACTGTTTTTTTGACGTGGGAGCAGTATTAAAATAATAAGTAGTTTTGCTTTCCTCCCACCGTGGCTTCTTTTTTCAGGACATGATTTTAAAAAGGTTAAAGGCCTTGATATTATGGTAATAAAGAGAAATAAAGATAGTATTAACAAACTGTAAGTGTGCATGCATAAATATATACTTTTGATTTTATCTTTTCCTTACAAAAATTAATATACAGGAACTGACATTTTTGTTATGTAGGAGAGTCGGAGCAGTGATTTCCTTTGCTTTATTTGTTTCATTCATTTTCACTATGCTGCATATCACCTTAATTCACAATAAAGAAAAATGGGATTTAGGTGAAAAAGTTATACCAATAGGAAATATTTTGAGAAAATATGTGATGTAACACAGATTTAAAGTGTGGTACCTGTACCATAAAATATAGAAGCAAAGCTCTACTAAAGTATAAGAATTATGAGTTGAAAAGAATGGTGAGTTGTTACAGGTAAATTCCATTTACTTGAAAGAAACAAACGTGGAGTAGAGTTTTTGTTTTGTTTCCTTTGGGATTGTTGTTTTTGGGTTTTTTGACACTCCACTGATGGTACTAAAGTATTTACAGTTGCCACAAGAAAAATTTTCTTTCAACACTTTAGATTGTTAGAAGATCACAGATAGAGGAATAAAAGTTTTTTTATAAGCACAACAAACTTGGGAAGTAATCCTTCCAATCAAATTCTGTTTTTCATTCTTTTATATCCCTTTTCTTACCATGTAGTCTTGCCAGTGATCTCATTTACTATCATTATTTCAGTTGCCACTTGCATGCAGATTATTTAAAAATCTGTCTTTGTCCTAACCTCTCTCTCTGTCCTGGCCATACATTCACATCCTGGACATCTCATAACTTTCACCATACCAATATTGCTCCTCTTCCTGAGTTTACTCTCACAGTGGATTGCATCACCAAGACATATGGAAATTATTTGCACTACTCTTCAGTATCTTGGCAATTTTTTTAAATTTATTTATTTGATAGAGAGAAACATAGCCAGAGAGGGAACAGAAGGAGAGGGAGTGAGAGAGAGAGAAGCAGGCTTCCTGCCAAGCAGGGAACCTGATGCAGGGCTTGATCCCTGGTCTCCGGGATCATGACCTGAACCAAAGGCGTCGCTTAACCAACTGAGCCATCCAGGCGCCCCTTTATTTTGGCAATTTATGTTTTGTGAATACTTTTTAAAATGCCCTTTTACCCCTTTCACCTCTGTGCCCCTAACATCTTACAGTATGCCCCCCAAAAGGTTCTACATGCTTTCTGATTTGTCTTTTTTCAAATTCATTTTTCTTGTAATTTTCCAAATCACTCTTCAACTTGAAATCTCTCAGTAGCTCCCCATAATCTAGGAGACAGTGGATCTAGTTTGGCACAGAAAGCCATGAGCTGATATTACCTCCCTTTTTCCTCCCTCCCATCTGCCCTTCCTCCCATCCTCTGTTCCATTCTCCCTTCTGTATTTATTGATCTTCTTTGTGCTGGCCATTATTTCAGGCACTAGAGCTCAAAAGTAGATAAAACAAAGTGTTTGTTCTCATGGGGCTTATACTCTAGTTATAGGAGGCAGACAATAATGAACAGTAAACCAAATACAGAATATGTCAGGCGACGATAGTTGCATTAGTTATTTTTTTTTTATTTTAAACATAGAATATGTCAGGTGATGATAAATGCATTAGTTTTCTTTTTTCTTTCCTTTTTTCTTTTTTATTTCCTTTCTTCATTTAAATAAATGGATTATTTTTTTCTTTTCTTTCAGTTTAGTGATGTATACCTGGCACATTTGATGCCTGGAATAGATTTTTTTTAAAACATGTTCATTGTGTAGTCTTTGCATAGTCTATGTGTAGTCTAAAGTTATTTTCAAAAATAATCATGTAATAATCAGTACTAAAAATTATTTTGGTTCATTCCTATAAAACAAGGCATTGACAATTGAAAATATTTCAATATTAAAGGTATAGTTTACACAGTTTCACTATTTTAATTTTAATTTGAAACACAAAAACTCCTCATAGTTGGCCAAAATTATACAGTTGAGGAATTCATATTGCATCATGGCTATCATTTAATCAAGTCCAAATCAACCATTTAAACATTAGAACATGTAATAGTGAGGGGTGGAGACACAGGCCACTTATGGGCAGTTGGAACAAGGAGTGCTTAGAGCTGATCCAGCCTGTACCAGTGGCCACTACTTAGCTGGCGTTTCCCATATTTACTTCCTTATAGACCTCAATGTTTTTTGAAGAATGGGTAATAAAAATGGGATAAGTTAAAGCTTATACACATATTACTAGAACTCTACAGCAACCACAGTGATTATTTAGAATTTAGATCTCCAAAAGATTTTTTTTAAGATTTTATTTGTTTATTTGACACAGAGAGAGATCACAAGTAGGCAGAGAGGCAAGCAGAGAGAGAGGAGGAAGGAGGTTCCCTGCCCAGCAGAGACCCTGATGTGGGCTTCAATCCTAGAACCTTGAGATCATGACCTGAGCTGAAGGCAGAGGCTTTAACCCACTTTTGGTAGACAGACTTTAGACTCTCAGTGACATTGTTGAGAGCAGCCTCTGGTGAAAATACAAAACAGGCTTTTTTAATCGGTCTTATAACTGTTTTAAATAGTCTAAATCAGTGCACCCCCTTATGGCATGCACCTGGATTTAGAATTATGCTGGTAAGGGAATAGAGATGATGGAATCTGGAGCTTGAACAACTCAAAAAAAATGGAATTGTCTGAGGATGAGTATTAGGATGGAGGACCCATAGTTTAGTTTGGGGCATGATAAACCTGAGATACCTGTTAGACATCCCAGTGACCGTAAAGGTCTAGAATTTAGGTCTGAGGATAAAAATGTGAAATTTACTACATGTAGCTGGCATTTGAAGCTCTGAGACAAAGAGGAATTAATCTAGTACTCAGGATATCTGACTGCAGGGCTGTTCCTGCTACAGCCTCCCACAACTCTCTGCTTCATTTGCCATTGCCTGAATGCAGTATGTGCATACTTCTGTCCTCTTCCCCTTTCTGTTCCTCCTCCTTGTCATTTTCTTTGTCCTCAGATGCCTTCCCTTTCTCCACTTAACTGCATGCTGATCATTTGTCACATGTCACCTACCTGATTATCTCATAGTAAGTCCCCTCCTGTGAAACACTCTTGTTCACATTGATATTTTACATTTGTCAAACAGTAATGTGTATGTATGTGTATCTCCCTTCTGTCTGCTGACCTCATCCATTGGTGAATAAAATGTGTCACAATTACAGCTATCCATATTCACCTCTAATACCCTAGAAAGGCCCCTGTGTGGTGCCCAGAGCATTATGACGACTTCAAGGTAGTATGGCTTGAATCCACAAGTCAGCTTAAGAGAGTTTTATCTCTGACCTAGGCCCAAATTTACTCTTACATATAATCTTATGTCCTAACTAGATGGAAAGCTCCTTTAGTATAGGGCATTGATTTTTATACTGTTTCATACATTGCATTTTCTGTAGCACTGAGCATGGTCTCTTGCTAATTGTTCTATGTATGAAAAGTAATTGAACAGGTAAGTTATTAAGTCACCAAAGAATGAAAAATCTGCATGTGCACTTAAGAAGACTTAGCTACTGGATGATCCAGTAGGTTCATCTTCAACAATTATTTATTTATTTTATAAATTTATCTCTGTAATCCCTGGATGTATTTCTTTCATTGCATTTACTACATTCCATTGTCATTATCTGTTTATGTAACTTTCCCCAACAGAAAGAGAGTAAATTGAAAGTGGGCATTTGGTAAAATTTACCATCAACTCCCTGCAGCTAATGCTTATGTCTGGCTCTTTGTAAATGCTTATTGAATAAGTAGATAACTGAATAAATGAATTACTCTGTGTTCATGAACACATATAGTCTTTTTATTGCTACAAAACACTGAAGAGTTATTTGCCCTTAACTTTGATACTCTATAAACTATTATAATATTGAAATTATTATATTTTAGGGCTCATTTTTTTAAGTGCAAACAGCAAGCACTGCTTCTAAATAGGATTACTTTTTACTGACTGTATCCTTTGGGACACCTTCTGCCTTAATAGAAGAAGATTGGTTTACTATAAAAAGTGTTCTGTAAAATAACTAGCTAACTAACTACATACATACATAAATAAATAAATAAATAAATAAATGGATGGATAAATAAATAAATAAATAAAAAGTGTTCTATAGATCAAATGGAACCAATCCCATAATATCCTAAACAGCATGGTAATACAAAGTTCAGATTTAAATTTGAACAAACTAGTGGTGCATTTGTGAAATATATATGTATTTATGTGTTTATATATATTTGTGTGTTTATTTATTAAATACTAAAAATAGCTTCAGCTAATTTTTGTGTTTTTAAGATTCTGTGTTCTTAGGAATTCATAGGATTGTTAGTAGATAATTCAACAAAATACTTTAATAAACTTAAATTGTTGGAATTTCTTTTTGACCAATTGTCTATGTACTATTTGTTTTCCATTGTTTATATTTATTTACATGTATTTTGCTACTGTTTCTACTGTTACAATGCTTAGTAATGTAAGCATTAGTACAATACTAATATAGTATTGTGTCATGCATGTAAAATTTGGATGTTCTCATTCTCTTGTGATATGAACATATTCTTAGTAAAGGGGTTTTTTCCTTTAATACTGATCAGTATAAACATGTTGCATTTTTTTAAAGATGAGTGATTTTTTTCCACAAATGCTGCTTTTACTTTTCTCTTTTTTCACCCCAGTATTTCTGAAATCCCTCAGTTCCGGCTACCATACGATGCAGTGAATTTTGAGATTGAGCTTATGAAGGACCTTGGTGTAAAGGTAAATGAAAAACATAACACATGTATATTGCTCAAAGAGAAAGGAGTAAGCTCTACACTGAAGATTAACAGCAAAATGTCACACATTTTAGGAAAGAACAATTAAAAGCTACACCAGGCAGAAGCAGAAAGATGCTTCTCCTTGCTTAGGGCATTTGTCTGTCTACTGTCTGAATGCCACTAGCCTGGAAAAGGGCAATCAATAGTTCTCATCTGGCACGCCTGCATGTGATTAATTGTCTGTAAGAAACAAATTCCTAAATTGCTTTAGGGGTTCACTGCAGCTAATAGAAGGATTTGGTTTCTTTAATCACATTTTTTTCATGCAAGTTGTGTGCACTCTGAAACACTTGTATTTCACAGTTTAAACCATAATTTCATACAAAGGTTTATTTTGTTTATTATATGTATCATGTCAGTAGTGTTAATGTGATACTCCTTTCTTAACATAGGCAGCAAATCAGTGCGGTAGAAAGCAACAGCTTTGCGTTTTTCATTGTTTTGTGAAATAAATGTTCTTTTAAAGATGGTCAAAACTTAACATTTATACTTTCAGAATTTGTCTGTAAATATTCCTATTCCTTTCTATTAATTAAGAGTATTTTACTCTTGCCCTTCACTTGAACATATTTCTATTTTTGTTTCAAAAATGTTAATTATATATAGTAGATATACAGTATATTAATAAAGTACTGTGATTTACATAATACATTCATAAGTGCAAGCAAAAAATATTTTGAAAAGTGATTAAAAAACTTGTGGCTCTTGCATTTAGAAATAAAAACTAAAATAATCAAAAGGGGAAACACTCAAAACAAATTTTGTGCTTTTACACTTTTAATTACATTTTGTTTGGCAGTGGTTGAGATGAGGCATTTATACATAATCACTAAACAAAAAACCTTACGGCAAGTAAGTACACAGAACAAATGTGCACAAATTTATGAAAGCTTGGTGTTCAAAAATAGTATTCAAAATAGATCATTTAAGGATGATTTTTGCTTTTTTAAAATATAGTCTGAAAAGTTCTTTAACTGTCTTTCATTCTTAATACAAGTTCCTACCTAAATCTCATTAAATAAGGAAAATATTTATTGGGACTTCAAACTAATATATTACGTGTAAACTAATATACTGGGTGTTAGTACCAATTGAAAATGAATCAGTAATATATTAGGTGTTAGTACCAATTGAAGATGAATCAGAAATTAATTTAAAGCACTTCTAAATTTATCTTATAAGTAATTGCAAAATCACATTCAATTTTTGCAGTACCAGATATATTGCATAAATTAGGGCATACCCATTACTCTCATTAGGAAACCCATCAAGGACATAGTAATAGGGAATGTACTGAGTGCCAGAAAAATATACATTTTAGCTTTAGTCATGCAACTTTCTAATTTTATAGTCAGATAACTATGACAAAGTCAATTATATCCCTAGGTTTGGTCAATATCTGTTAAAAGGTAAAAGTGTGTACTACTATTTGTGTAAAATATAAACTTATCTGCTTATATATGCAGAGAATATCTCTGGAAAGAGAAGAATCTGATAACATAAGATTACTTTTGGGAAGGTGTGGGAAGAATTTATGACCATTTTGAACATTTAGTTTTTAAACCTTGTGAATTTATCAAGTTATCAAGAAAAAATTAGAACCTAAATTAAAGGGGAGGTTAATGCGATCTTGTCCAACTTTCAGGTTGTTTTAAGATGAGAAAGAGATATGTTTTAAAACTTCTTTTGTAAAAATTGCATTGTATGTATAATTATGAGGAGAGACAGCAATGAGATTCTTTTTCAGCTTTGAGGACTTGCAGGATAGGATACTTGCAGCTTTTATGACTCATCAACTTTAGACATAAGAAGATACATATTTTTAAAAATAGATCCACATTTCTTACCTCCTTTTTCTCCTCACTGGATTCTTTTAACATCTCCTGTTTCTACTTCTCAACTTACACTTTATATTTTTAAGTCAACAATAATTTCCTGACAATGAAGTGAATTTTACTCTAGGTTCATACTGTTTGACACATTCTCATGTATGTGTGTGTATGTGTACGTATGTGTCTGACTGTATAGATGTAAGGATGCATGCGTTTCTGGCTGTCATGGTCCAGCATTATTTTGGTATTATTCAGTTTTCTTTCTAATAGGTTTACTTCATTTATTCAACAGATGATAATTGAGAATTTACTTTTGCCAAGTAGTATGATGACTATTCTAAAACCATCCTTTTTCAAATATATATTATATATATATGTATGTATATTATATGTATATGTTATCAGATTCTTCTCTTTCCAGAGACATTCTCTGCATATATAAGCAGATAAGTTTATATTTATATGTATTTATATATGTATATATATAGTATATATATTATATGTACATATATATGTATATATATATAAAGATTTATTTATATATATATATATATATATATATATATATATATATATATATAAGATTTATTTATCTTAGAGAGAGTGAGAGAGCATGAACAGACAGAGTGGGTGGGGGACAGGGAGAAAATCCCAAGCATCCCAGCTAAGCATGGAGCCTGATGTGAGGCTCAGTCCCACAACCCTAGATCATGGCCTCAGGCAAAACCAAGAATCAGCCCTTTAACTAACTGAACCACCCAGGAGCCCCAAACTCTAGTTCTGTATTCTTAGCAGTTTAATGAACACATCTATCATCCAAATAACATAAACTCATCATACCCAAAGCGAAGTTTAAATCATCTTTATTCCCAACTATGTTCTTAGTTAAATTTCCTGTTGAATATTTTCAATTTATTTCATATCCAATACCTTGATAAGTTAGTTCTTCTTAATTGTAAATTTTTAAATTTTAAAGTTTTACATGTTTCCAGTCAGATTTGAAACATGGAAATTTTCATGTCACAAGAAAATAATGGGAATTTTATCTGCTCTCTATTTGTACCTTATATATTTTTTCTTCGACTAGTTCATTGGCTGGAATCTCTAGTATATTATAAAAGAGAGTTAAAACATGGCATCTTTATTTGTCTTTGAGATAACATTTTCAATCATAATGAACAGACTTTTATTTTTCTAGATTTAGAATATTAAAATTTTATGTAATTTTTTTATTTTATTGGGGAAGGGTGTTTGATTTTTATTTTTTATTTTTAGGTTTTATTTATTTGACAGAGAGAAACACAGCTAGAGAGGGAACACAAGCAGGGGGAGTGAGAGAGGGAGAAGCAGGCCTCCCACGGATCAGGGAGCCTGATGCGGAACTTGATCCCAGGATCCCAGGATCCCAGGATCATGACAGAGAAGGCAGAGGCTTAACAACTGAGCCACCTAGGTGCCCTGGGGTGTTAAATTTTTTAAATGCCATTTGAAAAACCTTATGTTCAGTTAATGTATTGAGTTATATAAACCTTTACATTTTGGAATGTATCTACTTTTGCATTATTATATCTTTACATATATATTTGCTCTGTTAGTCTTTTAAAATATTTTCTTTTTTCCTGCATTTATTTATGCAATTGCTATTAAAATGGGGAAAGGACAGAGGATAGTCAAATACCATTGCTGTCCCTGCAGAGTTTGAAGTCTACTGAAAGCCTGTTTTTGTTTGCTTCATTTATTTGTGTTTTTATCTTTGTGAATTTTGGTAATAGGATTATGGTAACCTTGCAATTATGGTGATTAAGAATTATGGTAAATTTCCCAGCATTTCATTATTGTTGGAAAGAATATTGCTTTGAGACTTATCTATTTTACTAAATTTGAAAATTTTGTCACTCTCACTTCAAAGTCTTTTTATGAGATGAAACTTTTACCTTTTTTAAAAAAAAATGTTGTAAAGTTTATTTATTTAAGTAATCTCTATATCAAATGTGGGGTTCAAACTCGCAACCCTGAGATCAAGAATCACATGCTCCACCAACTGAGCCAGCCAGGTGCCCCTGCCCCTGGCTTTTTTTTTTTTTTAATGGTTGTCAGTCTTTTCATGTATTTCATTCTCATGTCAATTTGGCCAGTATATATTTTCCTAGACAAAAATTTTTCGCTGAGACTTTTGGATTAATTAGCACAGATTTAAATATATTATCTGCTACATGATAAAAATATCTCATATTTGTCTCTGATTATATTTGCTTTTGCACGATAAGCTTATACATTGTATTTTCTTAAGTTTTTTTTTTTTTCTTGGTAAGAGTAGGTAGTAGTTTCTCTAGTTAATGTATTCGTTAAAAGAACCAGCTCTCAGTTTTATGTTTTTTTATTCTCTAGTGGCTGACTTTATCTTTTTTTTTTTTTTTTTTGAAGATTTCATTTATTTATTTGACAGAGAGAAACATAGCTAGAGAGGGGACAGGGAGAACACAAATACGGGGAGAGGGAGAAGCAAGCCTCCCACCAAGCAGGGAGCCTGATGTGGGGCTTGATCTCGGGTCTCAGGATCATGACCTGAGCCGAAGGCAGTCGCTTAACCAACTGAGCCACCCAGGCGCCCCTGACTTTATCTTTACAGATTCTTTCTTCCTGCTTTCTTACACTTAGTTATTATTCTTTTTTAATGTCTTGAGTTGTATACTTACTTTTCATTTTTTTAGGTTGAATAATGAAACCATTATAAATTAATTTATTTTTGAATAAACCTTTGTTAACATCTATATATTTTCACTAGTAGTTTTATTGTTATTTTTCTTGAATAATAGTAATTTTGTTTTTTTCCTTTTACACAGAATTGCTTTAGGATAATATTTTTATCTGTTTATGTATTCTTGTGATAGAATTCAATTTTTTGTTTTTTTTATTTTACTTAGCAGCAGAATATACAATTTTAAATTTGTCAAGTATACTCAGCTTATTTTGCTTCAAAGGATCTCATATAATAAAATTCTTTATTGTTTAGAAGAAATAGCATCTTAGCTATATTTTTATAAAATCTCTTTATTTTATAATAAAAATTTTAATATAGACCACTGCAAATTATTTTTAACCCTAGCAGACTTTTGTCTCATGATATTCATGTCAGTGTCACTACTTTTAGGTTAAATACTCTTTTCATTTTTTTGCAATTCAGAAACTAAGTGGATATAAATATTTTTGTTTCAACCTTACAATTTTTCTAATTATTCATTATTAAAAGCTAAAAATGTAAATCTGAATAAACATCTTTTATTTTTTCTAGATATTTTTATATTTAACATTTCTCAAAATGTTTTGATAGAATTTAATTAAATTTAATTTGTAATTACTAGGCATGTCTTCTGCTTCATAATTTGAGTGAAAATACCTAACTCAGATCTCATTCATGATAACCTCTCTATGGCATCTTGTTTCTTATTATAGTTATTTGAATCATTTCTATTATAATAGGATGTTATTGGAAAGCTAATATAAAATCATATCATAACTCTACTGGAAGGAGAGAAATGCATCAATAGCTGACAAAAATAATTTTTGTGTCTAAAGAAGGCAAATATTATTTTTAAAATTCTTCCATCTGATCGCCTATCTTAGGAATTATCTGTTTAGCCAAATATTCTATCAAAAATGTGAAGAGCCATGTACATTGTTATCTGTATTTTTAATAATGGGTACCATATATTTTCTTCGAAGAAAGAGTTACACTCCAAAAAAAGTTGTAAGCCTTAATCTATATTACAAATATTATTATATATATGAAGACATATTATGGATGGATAAAGTAAGTTCCATGAAGTCCCAAAGGGGATCTTAGATGGAATTTAGCTCAGGGATTACTATGTTTAGCCCTTATATTCGAATAATAATAATTGTTATGCTGAGCCTGAAGTGGAGTGAATTTATTCTGAATTTAGCTAAGAAGCTCGAGTACTCAGTCCTATATTACTAAAGCCACTAGAGGATGGTACATAATGTGTTGTAATCTGTATTTAAGAAAATCAAGTGAAGAACTATTACATATATAAAAGTTCAGAAAATAAAAGGAACAAAAACACAAACAACATGCTTACCAAGTGGTATTTTTCTAGCATCATATTTACTTAACAAATAATATTAGGATTTCATAGAGAATCAGCCATAGGAATGTTTTCGATATTTATAGTTGTCTTTTAATAATAGTTTTAGTTACATGTTACACATTTCAGCTCAGTTTCCCAAGGCATAATGTAAGCAAAATTTTAAGTTTTTTTGTCAAAGAATCTTTCCCTTTGTTCTTTTTGACTGAGAGTTAGTTATTGATTAGATAACAAATGTTTGGGAGTCTGAGGCTTTTCCAAAAGGGAAATTCGACTGGATTCCCCAACACAGAGAAGAGTACTGGTGCCTGTCACTTCACTGAATTTTGTTTTTATTGCTCTGTCTCATTTCCATCATGGAACTACGGCCCAGTGATGGCTATTATCCATCTTTCTCACAATGTCTGTCCAAAGTATGATAAAGTCTTCCTGGTCCCAGTTCCAAGAGTCAAGCGACTTGTCTTTCCAGTTTTCAGTACACTAAAGTATAATTCAACTTTTTTTTTCTTCTCCAATTGCATACGGTTGCCTGCTAAGGTGGAAACAGGCTGTAGAAATATGAACTATCTGTATTTCCTGTACATTATAAACTCAGACATGTTCACTCTACTAGATTGGGATTGGGATGCCTTTGTTTTCATTTGATAAATCACAAGTGTCACTACTAAACTAAACTACACACACACCACCCCAGGAAGGATGGGGATATTTTCTGAGTCTTTCTGCTGAGGCAGTAGATAAACTAAAGTCAGGGATTCAGAGGATCGCTTTCGTGAATTAACCCATCAGCAGGGCATTCCACAGCTCAACTTTGGAAATTGCATTTTTACCCTATTGGCTAAAGCATTATTTAGAATGTTTGGACCTAGAGTTTTATTTCTTGCCTTTATTATATATTGGTATTAAGGTTATTTATTTCAGAAAATAAACAGTAGAACTTTCCATCTTTATGATCAGAAATATTTTAATAAAAGAATAATCTATTCTTTAAAAATTAAAATAAATTGAAATTCAGAAACATCACTAGTTACATTTAGTGGTGTTTAATTCTACTAATTCTAATTCAAATACACACTATTAGATACTATAAAGCACTTTTAATAGTATGTGATTACTTGATGTTTTAATTTGTTCTGTAGTATTTGATATGTTCCAGAGTTCTGAATGTTAATTATTAATCTCACTTTGTTTGTCCTCTGCTTATAAAATTTCAAACATTTAGTTTATCTCCCAATATAAAAGTAGAATAGTATTTTAGGAGAACAAGATGACTTTCTATGATACAATCCTAGAATCTCCTTCTCCTACTTTCTCTTTCTATTCTTTGCTTTGCCCTTTATGTTCCAGAAACACTACATTTTCAGTAGGTCTTCACCTGTAAATCTGTTTTTCTATGCCTTTAAAGATGGCACCAGTTCTTTCATTCTTTCACTGCAGAAACATAAGAGCACAGTTGTTACTCATGCTGGCTCTGTAGTTAGACTATAGATGCAATCTTGAGAAAGGTTGTCTAAGCCCTCTTGTTCCTCAGTATCATCATCTGTCAAATGAGCATACCAATACCACTTCACAAGGATAATTATAAGGATTAAATGAGTCCATATACGCAGTATTTAGAAGAGAGCCTTGAACTTAGTTAAGTACTCTGTACAGGTTTTTTGTTTTGTTTTGTTTTGTTTTGTTTTAAGATTTTATTTATTTGACAGAGAGAAACACAGCCAGAGAGGGAACACAAGCAGGGGGAGAGAGAGAGGGAGAAGCAGGCTTCCTGCAGAACAGAGAACCCGATGCGGGGCTCGATCCCGGATCTCCGGGATCATGACCTGAGCTGAAGGCAGTCGTTTAACCAACTGAGCCACCCAGGCGCCCCTGTACAGGTTATTTTCAATTATTGTTTCATGGGTAAAATTTGTTCTTCCTCTATGATTCAGTTTAGAGGATTTTGTTTTTAAGAACATGCTATCTTCAGAGCCCAAAGAAGCCTACCAGGTGTTATGTTTCCTTCTCTATGGTGGAAAATGAGAACAAAATTGCAGCAAAGTATTTGACTTTAGGGAGGGTCTACTGCCCCACACCTGACAAGTAGACACATAAACTTCACTTCAGTGGCTAGTCCTCGATCTTCTTAGGATTCACTGTCTGCCCTCTCAGTGCATGGTGTCTTAACAGAGTCTCCAGCATACTAGCCACCTCTTGTTCATGCTGTCCGATGTGCCCAATGTTCTCAATGTAATGGATCACTGTGATGTTCTGTGGGATGGCCAGATAGTTTCAGATTACATATATTATTACAGGATAGAGTTGATATATTCCTGAGGCAAAACTGTAAAGGAATATTCTTATCTTTCCCCTGTGAATGTGAACTGTTTCTGCTTCCTTTTCTCCGAAGCAGGATGGAAAATGGTACCCTGTGCAGTGTACCTGTGGCCTTATTAATCTGCTTTAGCAATAATAACACATCTGTCACAGAAACTGCAATCAGGGGTACTCTTTGGTTGAGCCTGCAGTAGTTTACAGTTATTCTTCAGGACTCATCTGGTCTCAGTAGGGGTCAGCCTGGTGAATTACAGAGAAATATAACATGGGCCACCACACCTCACGCCATCCTACCCACCCCCCCAGGATATGGTGGTATGTTTGATTTACTCTCTCAACTGGGATTTCAGAAGTTCTCTGGCCTTCCCAATTATTGAAGTTGTTACAGCTCTTACTGCAAAGACCAGCAAGTGACCCAGTGTGGGGATTACTTCATCTCACAAGTATAGCAATTTTGCTTATGCAGTTGAATACTGGGGGAATGATCACTACCTGGGGCTGTGGTCTCAGTGGTCCCACTGTGAGCTAGAATTTTACCAGGGTCCATTTTTTTACTTTATCCTTATAGTTTCCCACTCTTGCATCTCTATGTATCAATGTCAGTGAACAATCTGTGTCCCATGTCCTTAAAATATGTGATTATTCCTCTTTCTTCAGTGTACGGTCACCTGAGTAAATGGCCATAGTTCCCTTTGAAGAGGGAATAAGGGAATCATTACAGTATTATTTTGACAGGATGTTGCAGGGTCCTTCTTCCTGGGGACATGGCCACCCTCTGCAGTTAGTAAGTTCCAGATATGAAAATTGGCTCTTGTCTGGGAGCTGAACAAAGTATTATGACTTTTAACAGTGGTGCCTACCTTCTCCCTCCCAACTCTATTCATCTTCCCTGGACAATGTCCTATATCAAAATTCTATCTATTATTTTAAAAAGCCCTCTTAAAATCCTGCTACCTCTCTTTAATCTCATCCTGTGAACTCAACCATAGTGGATCTCTCTATCCTCTTGAATTCCTGTAGACATGTGCTGATCACATTTTGTTTTATAGTTATTTATGTACATCTTCTGCACAGATCTTCATTATACATTGAGGCAGAAACTGTGTCTCATCATTTTATTGTTTAAAGTGCCCCACATAGTGCCTTGAACATACTAATCAAGATATGAAAGTTTACTGACTTGATTTTAAATACACTAGCTTTTCTTCATTAAAAGGCAAAACTACATTTAGTCCTTAAGCAAGACATATTAGTGTTCCATTTATATACTGTTTTGTATATGTAAGCCTATATACTAAAAGACGAAAATATGACTACATGCATATGGAATTTTTTTATATATTGAGTTTCTGTTCTTTTTGATGTTAGAGTTTTAATTAATCAAATGCCAAAATATCATTATTGAAACATTTTTTCTTATAGATAATTTGCGGCAAAAGCCTTTCAGCAAATGAAATGACTCTTAGCACTTTGAAAAAAGAAGGGTATAAAGCTGCTTTCATTGGAATAGGTGAGTAGCTTGCTTTAAATTTTTTTTTTTTTTGTAATTTAAAATAAAATTTCCTGACAGTGTCCAGAATAACTGCCTGCAGATGTTGTATCTGTTCGGGGAGCAGATAGCAATGAGTGGCTAAGGAAAGTTTTCTGTTTAGAACTGTGTTGTCTGACCTTCATTATGGATAGGCTTTGGCAAGAACATTTTTAAATTTCCCCGTTCTCTCCCCATGCCATCATTACCAGGGAACATCTCTAAGACACAAGATGTTCTTCAGTCATGCCATGGAAGCTCAAAATTTGGACTCAACGATGTCTAGGTGCAGTAGCTTTCTATTCATGATAAAACCAGTTAAATAGAAATAAAGAACAGAATTGGCTCAGGTTTTCTTTTATTCTTTTCATCTTTTTTTCCAAAATTTCCTAAAGAATTTTCATATTTAGCTGAATTTTAAAGATGCTTAATAATACTTCTGAAAGTTACATGGACAATGTAGAGCTGCTTAGGCACTTCACATGTATCACGGCAGCCTGTTTTGTCTGGATCCCGCAGAGATTGAGTGGTCTAACGTTTATTTCTGTTCACTTATCATTTTACCAAAAGACCAGAGAGAGCAAAGAGTTGATTTGACTTAGTCTTTGTTTCATGAACTTTGTATTCATTCTTTCATGTCCCCATACCGGGGACAGTTATGGCATACAAACTGAGTAAGTCCATCCTCTTGTC
Source organism: Spilogale gracilis (assembly GCA_004023965.1). Taxonomy (NCBI): domain Eukaryota; kingdom Metazoa; phylum Chordata; class Mammalia; order Carnivora; family Mephitidae; genus Spilogale; species Spilogale gracilis. The sequence goes on from PITA01007419.1 coordinate 72,367, forward strand.
TTTCAATTTGTCTTTCCTATGGTTCACATTCCTTAAACGTGAATAGCTAATTAATAAAGCTGCATGAGATGAAAACTGTTCCACTTGTCTAAGTGACCACACACTGGAAAACATTTGTTTTGGGGCTGTCCTTATTCGGAGCATATCTAGATTGAAATTATCAGGAATGCTGCTTAGCTCACTAAATTTTTCTTATCAGGATGCCATGTATTGTCTTATTAGGTCATTGCTACCAAGTCTAAAACCATACCTGTCACTCTGTTTAGGTAGATGAAAACTTATGGAGAGGAAAATAAATATTCACTGTAGCTTCTAGCTTCTAAATGTCTGTATTGAACCCCCTTCCTTTCATGAACTTGAGTCATCACTATTTCTCTGTATTAGCTTTATTTAAGTACTGTAATCACTGTGTAGATCAAGAATAAGGAGAACATATTTCTGATATCTGATATTTTCATAGGTTTCATTTTCAAAGGCACTACACCAACTTTGATTTTACTTTCAACATTACATTTTTATGGTAAATTAACATATAAGAAGGTAAATAAATAAGTCAGGTGTCTATGAAGTAAATTCTACTAATACTAGCAATTTTGGATCAATAAGTTGCTGTTACTATCAATAAGTACAGGTTCAAAGATGTTTTGTGAATGATGAGTGGAAAATTTAATGAGGCAATAGGTATGAAATTTTGATGATGTTTTCAAAATAGCTATCTATAATTCACCATTGTGGTTTCCTACAGCCGTTGTACAGAAAAGATAGGTCTTCCATTGATGGAATAGTATATGCTATTGCAGTTTGTGATCTCTACAAATGTTGTCTATAAAGAATCTCCATATTGGAGAGATGGGGCCAAATAAATAATACATTGAAATATTTCCAAATTAATTGCATAAGCAGATTATAATAAAAATTTGGAACGATTAAGTGGTTTATCAGTCTGAGAGGTTTTAGCCATAGAAATATCTTCCATCTGTTAGAATCAGTGATGTTTTAATTTTTTAAATTTTATTCCATTAAATCTAACCCTTACATATGTTATTTGATAATGCCACATCCGTTCACAATACTCCATTTCACTCTGCACCAAGGTGTGAATACTGCATTTAAAATGTGGAGTCCTTTCATATTTATGTTGCTGTGCATTTTCATGCTGTGAAGTGAATCTTTTGACATTTTGGTATAGTGATGTGTAGAATGCAGTTATGTTCTATTTCAGTATTTTGTATGAAACATATACAAGAAAGTTTCTTCTTGTCAAAAAAAAAAAAAAGCTCCTGTCTATAGAAGACAAGTAGCGCTACATCCAGGAATTGTTTATTTGACACTCTTGATTGCCGTGTTGGGAATTTATGACCTTTCTATTATCATAAAACTGCCTATTATGTGGACAGCCTCACATCCTTACATGATTTTGTTCATTAACCATGCTTCTTTGTTGTAATTAAACTTCACTCAGTTCATCTCCCTTTTTCCACTCAGTTTGGAGAAGTCAATTTTGGAATAGGACTTATTCTTACTTAGAATATAGGTTTTGTCACTTTTAGAAAGGAAAATGTGGTTTAAGTAAGATATATGTGTAGTCTCTCTCATCTAACAGTGTGACCATCCTCAACATTTGACTTACATCTTTGGTCAATAGGTAAGCCATTCTGTCCACATTCCTGCTAATGAAAATGGGACGTAAGGAAGGGAACTCCTTTCCTTTTAAGTTTATGACCTGGAAGTTGCACATAGCAGTTTTGTTTTTATTTCATAGCCCATTGCTGGTCACATGAACATGCCTAGTAGCAGAGGATGCTGGTAAATATAGTCTCTAGCTAGGTCAACATATGCCCTCATTAAAATTCTATTACTGTAGGGAAGGGGTGTGTGATAAAAATAGAGATTGAAAAGAAATAAAGGTCTCTGTACCATAGTGTGTATCATCATTGGTATTTGGAACTTGGATCCCTTATTCAGGGAGCATAGGAAAACACTGACTAGCAAAGAATTCATTCTTGGAACTTAGTGTTTACATATTGTTTACATAGGTCACTTAATAAAAATGGAGTATTTTCTCTTTCTGTAGTTGGGAATACTTTGTATATCTTCTGTATTTGTAAATACTGTCCATTCTATTTTAGTTTGTCTGAAAGATAAAAGATTTATTTTGGGGGTGCCTGGGTGGCTCAGTTGGTTGGACGACTGCCTTCAGCTCAGGTCATGATCCCGGAGACACAGATCGAGTCCCACATTGGGATCCCTGCTCGGCGGGAAGCCTGCTTCTCCCTCTCTCGCTCCCCCTGCTTGTGTTCCCTCTCTGGCTGTGTTTCTCTCTGTCAAATAAATAAAACCTTTAAAAAAAAAAAAGATTTGTTTTGTATTAAATATGACTTATCAACGACAGCTTGATAAATCAGTTGCATTAACAAAAATATATTCTGATATTCCCTGATTTTTCCCCCTAATTTTTTTTTTTTTTTTAGAGTTTTTATTTTTTTATTTGACAGAGAGAAATACAGAGAGGGAACACAAGCAGGGGGAGTGAGAGAGGGAGAAGCAGGCTTCCCGCCAAGCAGGGAGCCCGATGTGGGACTCGATCCCGGTTCTCTGGGATCATGACCTGAGCTGAAGGCAGTCGCTTAACCAACTGAGCCACCCAGGCGCCCCTCCCTCTAATTTTTAACAATATGTATGATATTGCTGGTGAAAAGTTGCTCACTTTTAGGTTTTTCCATAACTAATGCTAACAGAGTCCATTAAAGAGATCATCACATTGAATATACATCATTGTGAAACTTAAATATTTTTTACCCATGACAGCTTTAGTTTCTTCTAAGTGAAATGAAGATAAGTGATATAAAGCTCTGTATCTTTTTCTAACTAGAATGAGTTTTTTTTTAATTTTTTTTAAAATATTTTATTTATTTGACAGAGAGAAACACAGCCAGAGAGGGAACACAAGCAGGGGGACTGAGAGAGGGAGAAGCAGGCTTCCTGCCGAGCAGGGAGCCCGATGTGGGGCTCGATCCCGCGTCTCCGGGATCATGACCTGAGCCGAAGGCAGTCACTTAACCAACTGAGCCACCCAGGCGCCCCTAGAATGAGTTGTTTTGAGACAATTGGGATTTCCTAAAAGCTAAAATTTGTTTTTTTTTTAAATAAAAGCATTTGCAGAGTGTGTTACTATAAATGTTCAGAAATAGAGTTAGGGCATCCACTGTGCAAGACTTTTTCAAAGTATTTGGTGGTTCTCTTTGGTTGGTATTGAAATCAGTATAATGGATTACAACCATCGTTCCTTTTTTTTTTATTTTACAAAAATGAACACAAAATATCTAGGTGTGTTGCTAGAGTAGAAAATATCTAGGTGTGTTGCTCATGGTTAGGGTAAGTGTTAATTTGTGAAAAATGTTTTCAGTTTGTTGTGTATTTGTTTTTGGTGTGTGTGCCTGCACATGTACCCTGCATATTACAAAAAATACATTTTTTAAATGTAGCTTAAGAGTCAGTGTTTGAAAGCCACTGATTTATGTTATAAAGACTCTCCAGTACTAATTGCCTTTCTCCCATAGCATGCCCAACACCTATCAATAAGTAACTGATGAGTAAATTATGTAAGTATTTAATGACACAGTTCCAGGCACTGTGCTAAGAATTAAAAATACAGAGAAATCGAATTCATTTTTTAGCTTAATTTTAATTTCAGTCAGGAAAATTATAAGAGAGTCAAACAGAGCAATAGTATCATATAATTTGAGGGGTGTGATGTAGTCAGAGTGGGCTGGACATGAATATCGTTGTTTTTTTTTTTAAGTTCTTTGGATGATTATATTCAAGAGTCAGGTTTTAGAATATCTGTTCTAGAGGACTGAAGACTTGATATTTTTCCTTTGCCTCAGAGGAGCCCATGTTCTTTCCCCTCTCTGGTACTTTACCTCTGGTATTCTCACAAAACATAGCAGTGGTGAAAATATTAAACTAACGTGTAAGGGAAGGAACATCCACCAAAACACCCTCAGATAAATAGGAAAACTTGGTATATTCTCCTGATGAATTTTTCAATTTTTTTTTTTTTTGTTCCTTCCTGAATTTTTGTTTTTGATACTTGGGAGAAGATTACAGAGGAAATAGCAGTAAAATCCATTATTGCGGTCACAATAGACACAAAGGGAGCAGGAACCTCAGAAGATATTATGGAGATAAAGAATCTCTGTTTCACCACCAAATGCTTAAATCCATATCTACCCCAAAGATTTCTCTTGAATTCACTTCTCACCATACCATTGCTGACCATCACTGTAACCTTCTAACCAGTTTCCCTGGACATCATTATTCTTACCACAGAAATAGTGGTCTTTCTAAAATGAGATCTCAGGATGCCATTCCCTCATTAAGCCCTCTCTCCTTTGCCATAGCTTTCTGTTTCCTTTGGGATAGAGAAAACTTCCTTCAAATAAGACTTTCAATGCTCCTCATGATTTGGTCAAAAACTTATGTCTCTAGTCACTTTATGCATTAAATTGTGTGTTTCAGCCATCTTGAACTGTTTTCAGTTTACCTCGTCTAGAATTTTTTTCCTCAAATGTTTGGACATAGTGTTGCCTGGACCTACAACTGTCATTTTCTCATTTAAGTTGTTAGCCTATGTGTTCTTTTTTCTACTTCACATAGTACTCTTCTAATGATCCAACCTTACCCTCACTCTTTAGTCTGGATAAATGAAGCTGCTTCCTTATCCTAATTCTCACACCACTGTGTTTTTGTTCCCTTTCTGAATGTCCAGACTAGACTTCATACTTTATTATAGCCCTTACTTCCATGTATTGTAATTGACTAGTTACATGTTTGTTTTAGCCATTAGAAGTCAAATTCTTGCAGGCTGAATATTCTGTCTGCTTTGTCCATAGATCAGCCGTGCCTAGAAAAATGCTTGCCACATACTAGGAAATCTTAAGTATTTTTTAATTATTGATTTTTAATGCAACTGTTTTTACTATTTGCCAAAATAAATTGATAGGATATTGAAACATGTTGGCTATTTGGGAGGGGGGGGATTATAGTATTGGCTAAACCTAGGGAAAAGTAGATATTACATTATGATAAAATTGGAATTATACTCTAAGTGAATTAAGTAGGATTAGTAACATTGATGGTAGTGATATTGGTAGTAGTAGCAGTAATAGCGTAGCAGTAATAGCTAAAATACTCCATGCCCAATTCTTTCTTTTTCCTTCAACTTTTAATATAATCGATGCCATTAACTCTTAAGTGGATGAGGAAGTAAAGATTAAGAAAGCCTTTAGGAAACCAATAAATGCAACTAAACATGGAAAGTGGATTTTATACTGAAGGTAGGGAAAAATGTAACAAATGCAAATATCCATATTTCAGCAGCAAAAGCTGTTACAGACACAGTGACTGAAAGCCAACAAGTTATCTGATGACACCTGCATACATTGAGTTATCCCATTTAAGGGTCTTGAATATGGGAACTACCTACTCTGGAAGAATTATTTTTTATATTTACCCTCACTTTTCTTACTGCTACCACCAGTTGGCTTCTTTTCCCAGTTACCATAAGAAAATATTATTTTTTAAATATGATAATTCTCAAATATTTTAACAGCTGAAGAAGAGATAATTACAATTAAGAAAGTCCATTGAGAAACTGTGGTATTAAATTTGCTACAATGTGGCCTTTAGTTAAATCTCTTGTGCCTTCTTAGAGCCAGAATTCTTTTCTGTAAAAGTTATTCTTAATTACCTTCTTAATCAGGAGTTTCTAAATTGTACACAATCATGAATACTTTCTATTTACTTAGCAGAAAATGGAATAAGGTTTTTAGACCACCCTCTTCTGTCCACAGATGAAAACTGAAATTGTTTAGGGATTGTGCACAATTACAGTAGATTATTTTAAAAGTAATAAAACTGATTTAATTTTAAGCAAAAAAGGCATGATTTTGACAATCTACTTTTTTTAATTTGTAATATTGTCTAATATCTAGTGTCACTTATAAGTATTCAGGTATAATTGTGAGATGGCTCCCAAGAATTCAGAAATGAGGGAAATGGAATTCCAGCTGAGAGTTCATTAAATCATCATTTAATGAGTTCAAGCAAAGCCCCCAGAAGGAGATAAAATAGATGTAGGGCAATTAGTCTTTGATCATATTAACATATCCATAGAAAGTGCATCTTGTTCTGTAGAAGCAAGTCATAGGGATTGGTCAATTTTACAAGTATAGAAAGGAAAAAAAAATCTGAGGAAATATTGGTCATATCTCTTTAAACACACCTGAATAAATAGACCTGTAGTTCTTTGAGCCCCTATCATGAAGATAAACAGATAAGTTTCTTTGCTTTCAAATGTCCTTGTTCTGATTACAAGTTCCCTATGTTGGCACTGATTCCTGAATAGTTTGATTGTATTAGAAGGCGATGCTAATCATGTCAGTTAGAGTAATCTTGGTCCCCATGATGGTTATTTCTGTTGCTCAAAATCACTCTGCTTCTTGTAGGAATATGGTATGCTCATATGAAGAACTTTCCACAGCAGGTAACACTTCTTAAAAACAAGCTGGAAATGTCTCAAATATTTTTGTGGCTGTGACTGCTTTCAGAATAAGTCAAATTTTCTTTGTATGACTTTCAACAGGCTACCATAGCTGTCCAAATCTTCCCCTTTAGCCTTAAGTCTACTACTTTATAGATCTTTCTTGCCACCAGATGTCTAGACATCCCTCAAAAGTAACCTGTACTCTTCCATCATTATATCTTGGCTCATAGTCTTGCCTTTAGTGAGAAAACCTTTTAGTCTTTACCCATATGGTGGAGTCAATACTTACAATATTCATCTCAAATGCCACTTATTACATAAGACATTTATACTCATCCTGCAGAGATAAATGTTTATTCTGTGTTCATATATAGCAAAATGTTTTATACGTCATTTATAGAACTGAATATAGTTTTCCTTTTTATTTTTGGTTGTGTGCATATACCTACTCCCTTGGCCCACACACAAGCACAGTATATTAAAAATCTTTGAGAGCGGGGATTAGTTTTTAAAATTGTTATATTTTACAGGTTAGCCCATTTTCTAACGTGAATATAGTATAACATCAGTAACATTTTTTTGAAGTAAAATAATTGGGAGAATAAAAAGAAAAGAACAATGAAGAAAAACAATGTAATAATTTCTTGAGAAGTTTGAAACTATTTTATCATTTAGCTCTTTTGTTAAAAGTCATCTATCTTTCTAAGTATCTTCTTATAGCTCTCTCTTTTTTACAAAATGCAAAGACATATTCAAAGTTTTGATTACTTAAAGACAGTGAGTTAATTTCTAAATGCTACAGTTCCTGTCATTCTTACATTTATACCTTATCATTGTATTAAGTATTACACTTCTGTGCTGAATATTAGGTATTGTCTTTGAGCATTTTGGTAAAGGTAATCTTGTTTGCTTGGGGGTTTTTAATAAATAAACATTGTGTGATGAAAATGGTGGTATAAGAAAATCCTTTTTTTTAAAGCATTTTTTTTTCCTGATGGTAGAATTCTTAGACTGCTATAGATTTCCCATAAACATCAATTGTATCATTGATTTAACTAATGGAAATATTCTATTTCTCCCATTTTACAGTAAAAAAAGGACATAATGCATTGAGCTAAGAGGATTATTTTAAAATATTCCTTATGCCATATTTTTATTAAACATTTTTATGAATGTAAATTCTTTTTTTAATTATTGAACATTTTTGTCCTCTGAGGGTTTTTTTTTTTAAGATTTGTATTTATTTATTTGACAAAGAGAGACACAGTGAGAGAG
>PITA01007419.1:80288-91763 GCA_004023965.1 Spilogale gracilis
CTGGGTGGTGCAGTCAGTTAAGCATCTGCCTTCGGCTTAGGTCATGATCCTGGAGTCTTGGGATCAAGTCCTGCATGGGGCTCCTTGCCCAATGAGGAGCCTCTTTCTCTCTATGCCTGCAGCTCCCTCTGCTTGTGCTCTGTCTCTCTCTCTCAAATAAATAAATAAAATTTTAAAAGAATAATCTAAAAAAAAAAACTCAAAAAAGTTGAAAAATTATTGGACTAACCAAATGTTTTCTTTAAACTGCTGCTTATGGCTCCTGGTTACCTTTTTGTGTGTGGGGGTGAAAAATGCCATTTGATCTTAGAAGGGGATATTGTTGAACATACACTATGAACATCATGATGAGTTCTTTATTTTTTTTTCCTACAAATGTAGTAATCATCCTGTAGATCTGAGTTGTCCTCTGGAAATAAAATGTTGATGTTGAAGAATAAACTTTGAGATAATTAACAAAATTAGAAGTCACTGAAGTAGTGGGTATTGTCATACAAAGAATTAAGGAACATCACAATATGCAACCTCTCCCCCCAAAGTCCCCGATTCAATGAAGTTGAATCTGGAATTCAATACATTCAATATGTAGGTAGGATGTGTTAGTGGTTTCTAATTAGAGCTAGGAGGCATACCACTAGATAACTTTATTCATACTATAAACTGCACAGCCCTGCTTATCTTACACTTTTGCAAATCACTGTATGCAAAACAAGGTAAAATTAGGGCTTCTATTACACACAAGGTAAGAAGGATTAAGAGAGGCATGAAAAATGGTATGGAAATGGCAGAAGTTGATGTAAATCAGAAGAAATTAGGTATATTTCTACATATGCTTCAAATTTTCTATCTACAAATAATCTTCCAAAGAATAGTAATGAGAACCTTTGCAAGCTAATTTGTGTGTCTTATTTATCACTTATTTTGTATTTATATAGGTTAGGCTCTACCATCTTTGGCTAAGTAGCATTAGATCAAATGCAGTATTATTTTCATTGACATTTAAATAACACCTTTGACATGAAACACTTGAAAGCAGTATTTTCTTCCTTTTCTTTTTTAAGATTTATTTATTTATTTATTTGACAGAGAGAAGCACAGCTAGAGAGGGAACACAAGCAGAGGGACTGAGAGAGGGAGAAGTAGGCTACCTACCGAGCAGAAGCCCGATGCGGGGCTCGATCCTGGGTCTCCAGGATCATGACCTGAGCCGAAGGCAGTCGCTTAACCAACTGAACCACCCAGGCACCCCAAAAAGCAGTATTTTCTAAAGCAAGACAGTTGCTTTTAAGAGGAGACTTCATTAAGACACTTTATTTTAAGTAATATTTTTTAAAAAGTAATAAATCTGTTTTGGAAGAAATTCAATTAAAATTTATATCAAGTCAGTTTTTCACCAAACCTGCCTTTGAATTGTTTAAGCAGAATCTAGTGAATTCATGTTATCCTAAATTCCCCAAGGCTCTATTGTGTGACAGAAATTTACTTAAATGAATAAATAGAAATCAATGGGATAGAACCTAGTTTGGTTATCCTTTCTCAATTTGTTAAACTCATGTTTCTTGGCAATATTATTTAAATTATATAAGAATTAATATATGGGGAAAAGAGTACTATAATCATGATTAATTGATTAATTTATATTATTAACTCAAATAAAATAACCCTTTAAAGTAAATTATTAACTACAGTTGCTGTGGACATTTAAGAAAAAAAAATTAAACAAAATTTTGATTATTTTATCTCCAAATACATAAGAAATCTAGATGTGTGTTATCATCTTCTGATTAACCATGCAGTGCCACCTGGTGTGCAGATGGAAAGAATATTACACATCAGAGGCTCTGTTAACACCCCCCCTCCCAAACACAAACTTACATGGCAGAAAGTTAACAGATGTTCACTTTGCTTGTGTTATGGAGATAAATTGTGCATAAAACTCTTAATTCATAAATTAAATTTGGAGAAGATACTAATACCTGGATGAACCAAAGATTATGTGAATATGTCCAATTTAGTGGAGGAAAGTCTTATTTAATTGGAAAATTGCTTTCTTGGATCTTTAAGTTCTTTATTTTCTTATGTACACAATATTTGTGTTTGTTGAGCCTTAATCTCTCCAGTACAATGATAAATCTGTCAGTGCTAGGGCGCCTGGGTGGCTCAGTGGGTTAAAGCCTCTGCCTTCGGCTCAAGTCATGATTCAGGATCCTGGGATCGAGGCCCACATTGGGCTCTCTGCTCCGCGGGGAGCCTGCTTCATCCTCTCTCTCGGTTGCCTCTCTGCCTACTGGTAATTTCTCTCTTTGTCAGATAAATAAATAAAATCTTAAAAAAAAAAATCTGTCAGTGCTAGAATAGCATGTTTCAAAATTGACTTCTTTTTGTGGTTCCTGGGTGGTGCAGTCAGTTGAGTGTCCAGCTCTTGATTTCTGCTCAGGTCATGATCTCAGGCTCCTGAAATCAAGTCTCTGGTTGGGTTCCTGCTCAATACGGAATCTGCTTGAGATTCTCACCTGCTCTCTCTGCCCCACCCCACCTTGAATAAATAAATAAATCTTGGAAAGATGAATAAAATAAAAATTGACTGTTAAGTTCACATCTGTGATTGTTTCCTTTTCACTAGAAAAAAATACCCCTTCTCTTGTCTTTTATAAAGACTATATTGTATTAAAGTGTTGTCTACTGTACTTATTCTTTTAATCTAACCATTGACGGATCACATTTTAACATATTGTTATACTTCTGCCATATATTTGTCTGACTATGTGCTAAGGATAATAGTTTGCAAAATAAATTTAAAAGGTTATTATTTATTTAGAAAAACAATGAAATACTTTTATGCAATTAATAAATACAAATTTTATATTTGTAAATATAGTAAATACAGTTACTTAATTTCTTAGAGTATTGGGTAAATTTTTTGCATAAATTAATTCTCACAAAGTAATATTGGATTGATATTGTTGATACCTCCATTTCCTATATGTATAAATTGTGTTGAGAGATGTTAAGTAATAGTCTCAGTAGTACAACCTGGATGAATTAAGGTCCATCTGAAACCAAAACCATACTCTTAACCAATCCTCTAAGTTATTGTAACCTATAAATAATAATTTTTCCTAATTTACAAATTTACCTTTTAAAATTCATTTTTAAAAATTTTGGTAAAATACACATAAAGTTACCATCATAACCATTTTTTTGTGTACACTTCAATGGCATTAAGTACATTCATGTTTAATTAATAAAATCGATAAATCTCCAACCAGACTTGCCAAAAAAAAAAGGGGGCGACCTAAAGAAATAAAATCATGAATGAGAGCAGGTATCACAACTAACAGCACAGAAATACAAACAAGTATAAGAGAATATTATGAAAAATTATATGCCAATAAATTGAACAATCTGAAGAAATGGATATACGCTTCAAATAAACTACAAAAACTGAAACAGGAAGAAATAGAAAATATGAAGACCCATAACCAGAAAAGAAACTGAATCAGGAATCAAAAATCTCCAAACAGGGCGCTGGGTGTCTCGGTGGGTTAAGCCTCTGCCTTCGACTGAGGTCATGATCTCAGGGTCCTGGTATCGAGGCCCGCATCGGGCTTTAGCTCTACAGGGATCCTGCTTCCTCCTCTCTCTCTGCCTGCTTCTCTGCCTACTTATGATCTCTCTGTCTGTCAAATAAATAAATAAAATCTTAAAAAAAAAAATCTCCAAACAAACAAAAGTAAATGATCAGGCAGCTTCCTGGGGCAAGTCTACCAAACGTTTAAAGAGTTAATACGTATTCTTCTTGAGTGGCTCCAAAAAATAGAAATGGAAGGAAAACTTCCAAACTCATTCTACAAGGCCAGCATTACCTTGATTCAACAACAAAAGAAGATCGCACTACATTGAAGAATTACAGGCCAATATCTCTGATGAACATGGATCCAAAAATTCTCAATGAGATACTAGCAAATCTAATCCAACAGTATATTAAATACCACGATCAAGTGGGATTTATTCCTGGGCTCCAGGGGTGGTTTAGTATTTGCAAATCAATCAACATGATATACCAAATTAATAAGAGCAAGGATAAGAGCTATAGGATCCTCTCAGTAGATGCAAAAAAACAAAAACAAAACCAAACAAACAAACAAAAAAAAAAACATTTGACAAAGTACAGCATCCATTCTTAATAAGAAACCCTGAACAAAGTAGGGATAAATGGAATGTATCTCAACATCATAAAGGCAATATATGATAGACCCACAGCTAATATCATCCTCAATGTGGAAGAACTGAGAGATTTTCCTCTATAGTCAGGAACAAGACAGGGATGTCCACTCTCACCTCTATTACTTAGCATAGTACTAGAAGTCTTATCCTCAGTAATCAGAAAATGAAAAGAAATAAAAGGCATCCAAATTGGGTAGGAAGAAATCAAACTTTCACTACTTGTGGATGACATGATAGTCTATGTAGAAAATCTGAAAAGCTCTACCAAAAAATTGTTAGAACTGATACACTGATTCAGTAAAGTCACAGGATACAAAAATCAATGTACAGAAATCTGTTGCATTTCCATACACCAGTAATGAAACAGCAGAAAGTGAAATCAAGGAACCTATCACAATTTATACCCAATTGTACCAAAAACCATAAAGATACCTAGGAGTAAACCTAACAAAAGAAGTAAATGACCTGTATTCTGAAAACTGTAGAACACTTGTGAAAGAAATTGAAGATGACATGAATAAATGGAAAAACATTTCATGCTCGTGGATTGGCAGAACAAATATTGTTAAGTTAGCTGTAATACCTGGGACGCGTGGGTGGCTCAGAGAGTTAAGCCTCTGCCTTTGGCTCAAGTCATGTTCTCAGGGTCCTGGGATTGGGTCCCAAATCGAGCTCTCTGATCAGTGGAGAGCCTGCTTCCCCCTCTTTTTCTGCCTGCCTCTCTGCCTATTTGTGATCTCTTTCTGTCAAATAAATAAATAAAATCTTAAAAAAAAAAAGTTAGCTGTAATACCCAAAGAAATCCACATTTAATGCAATCACCATCAAAATACCACAAGCATTTTCACAGTGTGGAAGGAACAATCTTAAAATTTTTGTGGAACCACCAATGACCCCCAAAAGCCAAAGCAGTCTTGATAAAGAAAAGCAAAACTTGAAGTGTCTCGATTCTGGATTTCAAGCTATATTACAAAGCTGAAACCATCAAGACAGTATGGGACTGGCAGAAAAATAGACACATAGAACAATATGATGATCCCATTAACCTCTTTGTTTGGAGAACACAGGCAGCAACCTCTTTGACCTAGACTGTAGCAACTTCTTATTAGACATGTCTCTGGAGGCAAGGGAAACAAAAGCAAAGATGAACCACTGGGACTTCATCAACATAAATAGTTCCTGCATAACAAAGGAAACAATCAACAAAACTAAAAGACAACCTATGGAATGGGAGAAGATATTTGCAAATGACATATCTGATAAAAGATTAGTATACAAAATCTATAAAGAATTTATCAAGCCCAACACCCATAAATAATCAAGTTAGAAGTGGGCAGAAGACATGAAGAAACATTTTTCTACAGAAAACATACAGATGGCTAACAGACGGATGAGAAAATGCTCAACATCACTCACCACTAGGGAAATACAAATCAAAACTATGATAAGATGCCCACACACCAGTCGGAATGGCTAAAAATAACAATACAGGAAACAACAAATGTTGGCAAGGATGAGGAGAAAGGGGAACTTCCTTACACACTTTGTGGGAGATTGCAAAGTGGTGCAGCCACTCTGGAAGAGAGTATGGAGGTTCCTGAAAAAGTTAAAAATAGAACTACCCTATGATCCATCAATTGCACTACTAGGTATTTACCCAAAGGATACAAAAATGGTGATTCAGAGAGCCATGAGCACCCTGTGGTTTATAGCACCATTATCAACAATAGCTAAATTATGGAAAAAGCCCAAATGTCCAACTGACTGATGAATGGGTAAAGAGGAGGTGATATATGATATATGTTACACACACACACACACATACACACACACACACGCACACACATACACGAATATTATTCAGCCATAAAAAAAGAATTTAATCTTGCCTTTTGCATTGCTGTGGATGGAGTTTGAGTATAGTAAGCTAATCAAAATAAGTCTGTCAGAGAAAAACAAATACCATATGATTTCATTTATATGTGAAATTTGAGAAACAAAACAGTGAACATAGGGAAATTAAGAAAAAAAGAGAAAATGAGACAAACTATAAGAGACTATTAACTACTGAGAAGAAACCAAAAGTTGCTAGATGGGAGGTTGGCATGGGATGGGCCAAACAGATGATGCGTATTAAAGAGTCCTCTAGTTGTGATGATTATTGGGTTTTATATGTAAGTGATGAATCACTGAATTCTACTCCTGAAACCAATATTACAGTATATATTAATGAACTAGAATTTAAATAAAAACTTGAAAAAAATAAATAAATAAAGTCTTTCATTAGGAAAAAGGAAATTTTTCTTCCTGATGTTATGCCTATATTATTTTTTAAAAAATATTTATTTTAGAAAGAGAGTGGGCACCATGAGTAGGAGGAGGGGAAAAGGAAGAGAATCTTGAAGCAGTCTGCCTGCTGGTCAGGAGCCCGATTGAGGCTTGGTGTACATGGTTTGATCCTTGACCCAGGAGATCATAACCTGAGCTGAAACCAAGAGTCTGACGCTTAACTGACTGAGCCACCCAGGTGACCCTGCCTATATTAATTTTTTAAAGCATTACTAACATAGGTAAACCTCTATTTTTATTTAGTTCTTGGTTGTAACATTTTATCCTTTTAAAGTAATTTCAGAAAATAAGTACATACTTAATTTTACATAGAATAAATAAGAACATGCCCAAGATTAAAATCATAGAAGGAATTTAGTAAGAACTGAATTAGTTTTCTATGAAGTGACTGACAATCCTAAAGGTGAAATCTTAGAAATTGTGATTAGCACGAGTTTTGTGTTTTCTCATTAGGTTTTGATAAGTTAAGAATAAAGGAAATACACAAACAATAAAAATCTGCTTCTAGGATAGGACTTGATCTATGAAATCTTTGTACACTTTCCCTTGTAGTTTATTTTATATTTCTCTCTTTCCAGTCTTTACTATAAATTCTAACAAGTAGTACCTACCAACTCAGCCAAGAAGTAACAAAGAGCCATTCAGACCTAGTTCCTCTTATTCCTGGTGCTCCCAGTAGTAAACTGGTAATTATCTTGGTATATATCCTTAAATTTGTGTGCAAGTGTATTGATCAGTTCACTATAAAAGGTAAATGTTCGTTATGTAGCAAAATTTATTAAAGACTGTGGAAAAAGTATTATTGATAAATGATTAGATTCATTCAATACTAAGTAGGAAAAAATGTGGATAGTGAGTAGAATTTGTGATTTTCTTAATTTTAAATGTAGTAAGATTAGGTAGAAGTGCAATTTTCTGTACAAATGATAGAGCAAAACATATTTAGTTCAGTATCGATTTGACCCACTATATATTGCATTCAGGGGCGCGTGGGTGGCTCAGTGGGTTAAAGCCTCTGCCTTCAGCTCAGGTCATGATCCCAGGATCCTGGGATTGAGGCCCACGTTGGGCTCTCTGCTCAGCAGGGAGCCTGCTTCTTCCTGTGTCTCTGCCTGCCTCTCTGCCTACTTGTGATATCTCTCTCTGTCAAATAAATAAATAAAATATTTAAATATATGTATATATATATATATATATATTGCATTCAGGAATGATTAGTTCAGTCATTGTTCTTTCTGACTTAAACTGGATTCAAGCTTGCCTTTATGCTACTTTGAAAAATGTAAAAAAAAAAAAATTAATAAAAACCAGAATGTTAACCAAGACTAATAATGAAAAATACTGTTATCATTTTTGGAAAGCATAATTAGTTACTATACTAATTACAGTTGATACTTGAGCATTATGCAAGCTAGAGGTGCTGCCCGTCATGCTGTCAGAAATCCTTGTATAACTCGGACCCCTCTAAAACTTACATACTAGTAGCCTATTGTTGATCAGAAGCCTAACCGATTACATAAGCAGTCTGTTAACACATATTTTGTATATAGGTATTGTAGTCTTACAATAAAGTAAGTCGGAAAAAAGAAAATGTTATTAAAGAAAAGCATAAGGAAAAGAAAATACATTTATAGTCCTGTATTATATTTATTAAAAAAAAAAATTCATGTTTAAGTGGACCCATGCAGCTCAAACCCTCATTGTTTATAGGTCCACTGTACTAAAATAAGAACATTTTAAGTATATAAACTAAAGTTATTTTGTAAGGAATATTACTCTGACACAATCAACTAAATTATTGGAATTGTTCATATGTATGCATATTTTCCTCTTCTACTGACTACAGACATGTTGATTAATAGACTACTCCAGGGAAAGTTGAATCAGTTTTATATGTCTTTTTTCCCCTTCTAAAGCATTTTTGGTGGCTATTGACCAGAATTTCTGGTGGGAATATTCTGGGCTATAATATGGTATCATATGTACTATAGAAGAATGAATAAATCTCCAACAATTGGTTCAACAGTGAGCTTTCCTATTAAAGCGGTACATATTGTAATAGGTTTGGCCCTAAAATGATCTTATATTCCTCTAAACTGTTTTTCTGGGGTGGTTTTGTGGCTCAGTCAGTTAAGCATCTGCTTTCCACTCAAGTCATGATCCCAGCATCCTGGGATCGAGCCCTGCATGGAACTTCTCTTCCCATCTCCTGCTCTCTCTTGCTATCTCTGTCTCTCTCTCTCAAATAAATAAAATCTTAAAAAAAAAAAAAGAACTGTTTTGCCATTATATTTAGATGTGCTCTTTTCCTCCTCATATTTGTATGTTTGTGTGTGGGGGTATACACATATTATACATATGCTAACATATATATGCTATGAAACCATCTCTCTTGGTTCTTGCAGTTTGGGGGTTTTGTTTGTTTTGTTTTCTTATCTTCCAGCCTATTGCAACTTACAGTCATCTTTCTGAGAAATGGAAGCTTGAAGAGGAGAATGTGAGAAAAGAGTAAAATTTGTTAAGGCAACATTTTCATTCCATGGCTTTTAGTTTTTTTCCCCCTGTAGAAGGAGAGTCAGAAAGCTCACTTGTAGATTTTAAAGTTTTCTAAATACCAAGACATCATAGAACAATACACAAAATAAGATAGAGACTTTAAAAAGTTTTGAGTCAGCATTATATTAAAACATTTGTTTTCAACAATTCAGCACACATAGCTTTATATTTTTTTTAATTGTGCCCATACAACCTTAAAATGGTATTTGAAAAATCTAGTATTTGTTAAGTTATCATTAGAATCCAAATCTGGCATCACTGACAAAATATTAACAGACATATGCTTTAGGTATTAACAAACAGAAATGACCTTCATTCTCATCTTTTTTTTTACAATGCTAACATTTTTACTCCCATTATTACTTCTATACTCACTCATTCAGTAAATACCAAGTTCCTGGTGTGACTAATATATGACTACAATTTTCAGGGGAGAAAGACACACAAATATTTCCTAATTGTCACCTGATAGCATCTAAGATTCTATTCACTTACTTATATACACTTCTGTTTACTCATCCTACACTCTCAGCGTCTATAGAAAAAGACAAATCAGAGGATATATAGAGAGGACAGAAGATGATGAGTATACTCAGATATGGGGAATATCATATATGACAGCTCCATAGAGTTGCAGAAGCTTTTACTGCCAGGGATATGTGCTAGTCAGTAGGATGCAACATCTATAACAGAAACAAATTCCACAGATGTTGCATACTATACACATAAATTTAGTTGAGTTAGTATGTTTCCTATTTACTGTGGATGAGATGTCAGAGACTAGAGGGAAATGGGTTGGAGAAGGACAGGACCAGGTCTTGGGAGATTTTATGAGTGGCTATTGCTATTGCAATGATTCAGATTAAAGAAAATTGAGGAAGAAAAGTGTTACCATAGGGCTGATAACTGGAAATACAATGAGTAGGTCTTAGCACCTGATTAGATATGGTTGGTGAAGATTAGGAATATGAAGCAACAAAGCAGGTTGAGAATTTAAGGAATATCTTCAGCACTCATTTTGATGAATTAGATGGATGGTGATGACAATTTACCAAGAGAATAAAAGAGGGGAAGATTATGGATTTTCTGCATGGGATTTTTGGTGCCACCCTAGTGGAAAAATCCAGTAAGCCCTCAGGTGTACTGGTATAGGTCTGGAAATCAGCCAAGTAGTTTTTGGGCAGGAGATGTAGATCTGGTATTAGTTGCTGTATGCTCTAGTAGAAAAATTATGAGTCTTGAAGCTAGTCATATTCAGTATCTCATCATTTATGGTTATCAGGAGTAGTACAAATAATATAAAATAATTTTTCACCAAATTGGCATATGGTAGGATTTTTTTAAACAGCAGTCATTAATATTATCAGTTTATAGGCATTACATAAAGTTGTGGCATTGGTGAGATCATGTAGTCATTCTTCATATCGACCCTTGGTAACATGAGAAAACTAAGTCCCAGTGGAATTCTGTCACTTGTCATGTTCACTGAGTGTGATATTCAGACATACTGGAATATTTGTTGTTGTTGTTTGTTTTGTTTTGTTTTGTGTTTTAAAGATTTTATGTATTTGACAGAGAAACACAGCCAGAGAGGGAACACAAGCAGCGTGAGTAAGAGAGGGAGAAGCAGGCCTCTCGCTGAGCAGGCAGCCTGATGTGGGGATGAATCCCCGGACTCTGGGATCATGATCTGAGTCGAAGGCAGAGGGCTAACCACTGAGCTACCCAGGTGCCCCTGGAATGAATATGTTCTAACGACTTATTCATAGTGTTTTAATGTTATTACTGCCACCTTCATTTTAACACACACACAGACACACACATATATGTTTGGGTTTAGAGAAATCTTTATTAGTAACAAAGAAAAAATAAAGTAGTCCATATGAGGGACTGACCTTCTTTAGCATGATGTTTTAATATAAATTCTTGGTCTGCAGAGCCAGTGTTCTTTTTTTTTTTTTTTTTTTTAATTGTTACTAAATTTTTTTTTCCAGTGTTCCAAGATTCATTCCCCATTCCCCACACCCAGTGCTCCACACTTTAGGTGTCCCCAGTACCCACCACCAGGCCCTCCCATCCCTCCACCCCCTCCCTCCAAGTCCCTCAGTTTGTTTCTGTGTCCAAAGTCTCTGTTGTTTCGTTTTCCTCTCTAGATTACCCTAGTTCCCATTTACTTTCCTTCTCCCACTGTCCTCCAGTTTACCCCTCATGCACCGCAAGTAAGTGAAACCATGCGATACTTGACTTTCTCTTCTTGGCTTATTTCACTCAGCATAATCTCTTCCAGTCCAGTCCATGTTGCTACAAAAGTTGGATATTCATCCTTTCTGATGGAGGCATAGT
>PITA01007420.1:0-61439 GCA_004023965.1 Spilogale gracilis
GGGTCATTAGTTTGAGCCCCGGGTTGGATGTAGAGATTACGTTAAAAAAAAAAATTTAAAAATTCAGAGAGCACAGGCAGAGTAGAGATGACATAATTCTAAAGAGTCCCAGGGTTTTCAGAATAATAAACAAGCACTGCCTTCAACTTAAAGTTACCAGCTGTATTAACCCCTAATGGGAGAGTCAGCCTATCCTTGGAAGCCTTGAGACCAGGCATTGACTGCTCCTCTCCAGCTATGAAAGTCCTAGGTGGCATCTTCTAATAGAAGGCTGCTTTGTCTGCCTGCATTCATGCTGTCAGCTCGATCTGCTAGGAGCTTGCTGCTGCCCCTACACCAGCACCTGCTGCTTCCCCTGGCGCCTTCATGTTACGGCGTTGGTTTCTTTCCTTAAACTTCATGAACCAACATCTGCTACCTTCAGACTTTTCTTTTGCAGCTTCCTCACCTCCCTCAGCCTTCATGGAATTGGAGAGAATTAGGACCTTGCTCTGGATTAGGTCTTTGCCTAGGGAATGTTGGGGCTCGTTTGATATTCTGTCCAGACCACTGAAACTTCCTTTCAGTGATAAGGTTATCTCACTTTCTTATCATTGTGTGTTCACTGGAATAGCTCTTCTATTTTTTTTAAAGATTTTATTTATTTTGAGAGAGAGAAAGAGACAGCGCGCACACACACACACGAGCAGGAGAGGGCCAGAGTGGAGAAGTGCACTCCTCGCTCAGTGGGGAGTCTGATGGGGGGCTCGATACCAGGATCCTGGGATCATGACCTGAGCCAAAGGCAGACACTTAACTGACTCAGCTACCCACGTGCTCCTGGAATAGCACTTCAGTTTCCTTCAAGAGCTTTTCCTTTGTATTCACAGCTTGGCTGTTTGATGCAGGAGGCCTAGCCTTTTGCCCTTTTTGGCTTCTGACACACCTTCCTTATTAAGCTTAATCATTTCTAGCTTATGATTTAAAGTGAGAGACACGGGACTGTTTTGTTGGAACAGTTGGAGGCCACTGTAGGTTTATTCACTGGTCTCATTTCAATATGGTTGTGTCTCCAGGAATATGGAGGTCCCAGAAGAGGGGAAAAGATCGGGGGACAGCCAGTGGGTGGAACAGTCAGAAGAGGACCAGACTGGGGTATGACAGCATGGCGGGGTGGAAGGCCGTTTGTCTAAGTGGGTGCTGTCTGTGGTACCCCAAACAAGCCCAAAAGTAATGTAAAAGATTCCTGATCACTATAGCACCATATATGGTGTGAGATAGGTACCCAACTTAATGCTTTTATGTGTGGGAATCAGTTGTTTCAGCATGAGCTGTTGATAAAACTATATTTTCCCCATTGAATGGTCTTGGCACCCATGTCAAAAATAATTAGCCATCGATGTATATGGGTTTATTTTTGGACTCAGTTCTTTTAGTTTATATATCCTCTCCCCTTTTTTTTAAGACTTCATTCATTCATTCATTCAGAGTGTGTGTGTGTGGCAGGGAAAGAATCCCAAGCAAACTCCAAGCAGAGCAAAGAGCCCAATGAAGGGCTTTAGTGTCACAACCCTGAGATGGTGATCTGAGCTAAAGTCGGGAGTTGGACACTTAATGGACTGAGTCACCCACACACTCCTGTATATCCATTTTTACACCTGTACCACAATGTTACAGTTGTTTTATATAGTAATTGCTGTGGTAATTACTGTAGTTTTATAGTAGGTTTTGAAATCTGCAAGTGTGAGTCTTAGACCTTTTGGGCCCCTTATAATTCCATAGGAGTCTGAGAATAATGCTTTTGTGCCTCTGTGAAAAAGGATGTTAGAATTTTGGTAAAGATCCCATTGAATCTGCAGATCACTTCTGATGGTGTTGACATTTTAACAGTATTAAGTTTTCTGATCCATGAACTTGGGTATCTTTTTATTTTTTCATGTCTTTAATTTCTTTCATTTTGACGTTTTCAGTGTTCAAGTCTTTCAACTCCTTTGTTAAATTTGTATCTGGGTATTTTATTCTTTTGGATACAGTTGTAAAGGAGTTTTCCTAATTTTCAGTTGTTCATTGCTGGTGTATTTTTGTGTCTTGAGCTTTATAACCTGCAGCTTTGCTGACTTTGGTATTAGCTCTAGTAACTTTTTTGTGGATTCTTCATGTTTTTCTATGTACAGGATCATGTTATGTGCATATAGAAATAATTTTCTTTTTCCTTTCCAATTTGAATGCCTTTTTGGCATCTTGTTCCTGATCTTAGGGTGAAAGCTTCAGTCTCTCACTACTGAGTATGATATTAGCTAGTTTTCCATAAACACTCTTTGTCATATTAAGGACATTCCATTTTATTCTTTTTTTTTTTAAGATTTTATTTATTTGAGGGGCGCCTGGGTGGCTCAGTTGGTTGAGCAGCTGCCTTCAGCTCAGGTCATGATCCCGGAGACCCGGGTTCGAGCCCCGCATCGGGCTCCCTGCTCAGCAGGAAGCCTGCTTCTCCCTCTCTCACTCCCCCTGCTTGTGTTCCCTCTCTAGCTGTGTTTCTCTCTGTCAAATAAATAAAATCTTTAAAAAAAAAAAAAAAAAAAGATTTTATTTATTTGACAGAGAAACAGTAAGAGAGGGAACACAAGCAGGGGAGTGGCAGAGGGAGAAGGAGGCTTCCCGCTGAGCAAGGAGCCTGACGCGGGATCATGACTTAAGCCCAAGGCAGATGCTTAATGACTGAACCACCCAGGCGCCCCTTTTCTTAGTTTTCTGAGTGTTTTTATCATGAATATGTGTTGGACTTCATGAAATGCGTTTTCTGCATCAATTAAGATGATCATGTTGGTTTTTTTCCTTTTGTTCTATTAATGTAGTGTATTACATGGATTGATTTTCTTATGTTGAACTATCCTTCATTTTTTTTTTTTTACTATCCTTAATTCTTGAGATAAATCCTATTTCATGGGTCCTAATTCTTTTAAAATACCTTTGGATTTGATTTACTCCAATTTCTTGAGGATTTTTACTTTGATATATATAAGTGATGTTGTCCTGTGGTTCTCTTGTGACATCATTATCTGGCTTTGGTACCAAGGTAGTGTCACATAGAAGGAGTTAGTTTATTAAAAAGAAATGAACATATAAATGAGGAATCGTGTAGAATAGTAATTAAAACACTGCATGCCTATGTTAGAAAAGAAATATCTGAGATCAATAACCTGTTGTTCTACCTTAAGAATCTAGTAAAAGCGCAAACTAAACCCAAAGCAAGCAGAAGAAAAGAAATAATAAAGATGAAAGTCTAAAGAAATGAAGTAGACAAAAAGAAACAGTAGAGAAGAATCAATGAGACTAACAATCAGTCCTTTGAAAAGCTCAGCAAAATTGGCAAATCTTTAGCCAAACTAAACAAACAAAAAAGACGACTCCAGTTACTAAAATTAGGAATTAAGGAGAGAACATCACTACGAACCCAACAGAAACAAATAGAGTTGTGAATAGTTGTGTACCAATAAATAGCTAACCTAGATAAATTGGACAAATTCCTAGAAAGAAACAAGCTACCAACATTGACTTAAGAAAAATAGAAAATCTGGGGCGCCTGGGTGGCTCAGTTGGTTAAACGACTGCCTTCGGCTCAGGTCATGATCTCGGAGACCCGGGATCGAGTCCCACATCGGGCTCCCTGCTCGGCAGGAGGCCTGCTTCTCCCTCTCTCACTCCCCCTGCTTGTGTTCCCTCTCTGGCTGTGTTTCTCTCTGTCAAATAAATAAAATCTTTAAAAAAAAAAAAAAAAAAAAAAAAAAAGAAAAAAATCTGAGCGCCTGGGTGGCTCAGAGGGTTATGCCTCTGCCTTCAGCTCAGGTCATGATCTCAGCTCAGGGTCCTGGGATCGAGTCCCACATCGGGCTCTTTGCTCGGCAGGGAGCCTGTTTACCCCCTCTTTCTCTGCCTGCCTCTCTGCCTATTTGTGATCTCTCTCTCTCTCTGTCAAGTACAATCTATATGAGATCATAGCTTTGAAATAACCAGAAGCTGGTTCTACAGCCCAGCATCTGGTGAGTTTTCCTCCCTGTCCCCACATTCTCTAAAAGACTGGCCAACACTTAACCTATTGTGTATTATATGCCAGGCAGTCCTCTAAGTATTTTAAGTGTAATAACTTGCTTAACTTTCACACTGGTCCTGTGAGGTAGGTACTTTTATTATTACCTATTTAACAGTTAAGGAGGGTGAGCCACTAATCTAATAAGTGGCAGAGCTGGGATTTGAACCCAGGATTGCAGCCCTGCAGTCTGTTCTCTTGACCATTACACAATTTTTAGTGTTAGGGGGAATGTTTTATAATTGCCCACCATATCAAACTTAATCTGTTAAACTAGAAGACAGGATAAAATCAAACACCCTCCTGATGGTTTTCCCAGTTTCTCACTTTGTATCTGTAAGTTATTTTTTTTTTACATATTTTGCATTGTGATATTAGGCGCATCAAGCTTAGAATTGTTTTAAGTTGCTAGTGAATTGAACCCGTTTTGTTGTTATTTAATGGCTGCCTTTTTCAGTAACAATGCTCTTTTTTAAATCTTTTTTTTTTTTTTTTAATTTTGTTTATTTGACAGCGAGAGAGGGAACACAAGCAGGGGGACTGGGAGAGGGAGAAGCAGGCTTCCCGCAGAGCAGGGAGCACGACGTGGGGCTCAATCCCAGGACCCTGGGATCATGACCAGAGCCAAAGGCAGACACTGAACGACTGAGCCACCCAGGCGCCCTCCTTCAGTAACAAATCTTTTAGTTTTAAGTCTCTTTCAGTCGATGTCACTATAGCAATTTCAGTTTTCTTTTAGTTAGTAATTTTGTGGTATGTTTTGTTATAGTCTTTGATGTTTGATCTTTCTATAGCTCAATGTTTCAGTTATTTCTTGTAAACACACTATAGCTGGCTTTTTAGTAATCAGTTTGAAAAATTTTCGCCTTTGATTAGAAAGTTTAATCCACTTACATTCACAGGGATTACTAACTTTATTTATTTCAGCAGACTTATTGCAAATTTTCTGTTTGTCCCTCTTGTTATGCCTTATTTTGGATTGAAATCTTGAACCTTTTCTCTGCTAGCTTTTAGATGTATGAATTTGAAAGATACAATTTCTTAATTAATACATGCTAAAGTTAGTTGATCAGTTTTTTGTTGTTGTTAATGTTTTATTTGTTTATTTGACAGAGACACAGAGAGAGAGGGAAGCATGCGGAGTGGGAGAGGGAGAGGCAGGCTTTCCGCTGAGCCCAATGCAGGGCTCGATCCTGGGACCCCAGGATCATGACTTGAGGCGAAGGCAGATGCTTAACGACTGAGCCCCCCAGGCGCCCCAGTTGATCAGTATCTTTACCCTCCTCCTGAAGGATGCAAAGACCTTAGATTACTTAACTTGGATCACCCCCTCCCTTTGTTTAATATGCTCTTTTTAGCTAGTAGTTTAATTCTAAACACTTTCCTTCCTGCTGGCAAATACCATCATCGTCATATGATATAGTCTACATTCACCGAATTATCCACGTAACAGAATTTTTTTTCTCACCGTTTTCACAACTTTGACCTGAGATCATTTTCCATCTCCCTGAAATATACCCTTCGTATTTCTTCTTCTCCTTCACCTCCTCCTCCTCCCTCTTCTTCTTCTGTAAACTTTCCTAGTATCTCTGAAAGGTGCCTTTATAAGGTGTTCATTCTTGATAGTTCTCTGGATGCAGAATTCTGGATTGCGTTACTTTCAGCCCACCGAAGGAAGTGTTACTCCTTGTTCTGCTTCTGTTGTTCCTCTGTGAGTCAGGACTCTGTCTCCCACGCCTCCTGCGATGCTTTGTCTTTTCTAAGATTGTTTATCTTTGTGGGCGCCTGGGTGGCTCAGCGGGTTAAAGCCTCTGCCTTCGGCTCAGGTCATGATCTCAGGGTCCTGGGATTGAGTCCCGCATCGGGCTCCTTGCTCAGCAGGGAGCCTGCTTCTTCCTCCTCTCCCTCTGCCTGCCTCTCTACCTTCTTGTGATCTCTCTCTGTCAAATAAATAAATAAAATCTTTTAAAAAAAAAGATTGTTTATCCTTGATATTCTGTCATTCTGCTCTGATGTATTGAGATGTGGGTTTCTTTTCATTCCGCTTTGGATTCATTGGGTTTCTCATCTGAAAATTGGTGTATTTATGCAATTCTAGAAAATTTTTAGTCATGATCTAGAATAGCAGCTCCTTCTCATGCTCTTCATTTTTTCCTTTTAGAATTCCAATCTAATGTAAGCTGGAACTCCTCACTCAGTCATCTGTGTCTCTTAACAGTGCTTCAGTTTCCCATCTGATTTCCCTGGGTCGCATTCTGGGTAGTTCCTTCAGATCGGTTCTCTGTTCACTAATGGTTTCTGTTTTGTTTTGTTTTTTGCAAGCATCGAATCTGTTAATCCTTCTAACAAGTACTTAATTTTGTTAATTATGTCTAGAAGTTCTAATGGCTCTTTTTCAAATCGGTTCATTCTTCCTCATATTTTCAAGTTTTTCATTTCTTTCTTTTCTTTTTTCTTTTTTCAAAAGTATTTATTTATTTATTTGACAGAGAGAGAGATCACAACTAGGCAGAGAGGCAGGCGGAGAGATTCCTCCCCACCGAGCAGAGAGCCTGATGCGGGCCTCGATCCCAGAACCCTGGGATTATGACCTGAGCGAAAAGTAGACGCTTCACCGACTGAAGCCTCCTAGGCGTCCCCAACATTGTGAGATTCTTGACCAGTTTGGCCTACAAGTTCATTGATGGGAATTCTTTGAGTCCTTGGGTAAAGCTAGGGTGTTCCAGTGTCTCAGTCGGCCACTTGGCCATGCCAGGACTCTTTCAAAAAAATAAATCCTCTCCTTAAGGTTTCCTTGACCTCACAGGCCCCATGAATTGAAACTGCAAGCTCACTTGAAGGCTTGTGGCTATAAATTCTCCGGAAGATTTTCTTTTTCCCTTCTTCCCAATGGGGTTTATTTTTCTTTCACATTTAACACATTTCCTCATAGGGTCCCAGTTTTATTGCAAGGATCGCCTATTAGATTTTATCTGTCCCAGGATATTTTTTTTTTCTAAAGATTTTATTTATTTATTTGACAGAGAGAAATACAGGTAGAGAGGGAACACAAGCAGGGGGAGTGAGAGAGGGAGAAGCAGGCTTCCTGCCGTGCAGGGAGCCCGATGTGGGGCTCGATCCCGGATCTCCGGGATCATGACCTGAGCCGAAGGCAGTTGCTTAACCAACTGAGCCACCCAGGCGCCCCTGTCCCAGGATATTTTATCAGTACCCAGGACTCAGTGTCTCCAGGAGTCAACAGATGCCATTATTTACCTTGTAGGCTCCTAGTGTCCTTTTTCTTTTTTAAAGATTATATTTATTTATTTGAGAGACAAAGCATGAGCAGGAGGAGTGACAGAGGGAGGACAGGCACACTCCCTGCTGAGTGGGGAGCCCGATGCGGGCCTCGATCCCAGGACCCTGAGACCATGACCCGAGCTGGAGTCAGATGCACAACCTACTAAGCCACCCAGGACCCCCCACCTCATGTCCCCTTTTAAAAAAAAACTTCATTGAGATGTAATTCACATGCAGTACAACTCATCTACCTAAAGTATACAATTTATAAAGTATAATAATCACCATGTATTTTCATATTGTACATCTATCATCACATCAGTTTTAGAGCATTTTTTTTGCCCCCAAAAGGAACCATACAGCCTATAGCTGTCACCCCTGAGCCCGTTCCTCCTAATTCCCACGTAACCACCGACCTGCCGTCCATCTGCGTGAATTTGCCTGTTCGTATACTCACCTGTGTTCACGTGTGTATCCGGACTCCATTCCTTTTTGTTGCTGAATAATACTCCATTGTTCAATTATGCCACATTTTTCTTTTTTTCTTTTTTTTTTAAAGATTTTATTTATTTATTTGACAGAGATCACACGTAGGCAAAGAGGCAGGCAGAGAGGGGGAGGGAAGCAGGCTACCCGCTGAGCAGAGAGCCTGATGCGGGCCTCCATCCCAGGACCCTGAGATCATGACCTGAGCCGAAGGCAGAGGCTTTAACCCGCTGAGCCACCCAGGCGCCCACGCCACATTTTTCTTACCCATTCCTTAGTCGATGGGCGGTTGGGTTATTTCTACCATTTGGGTATCATTAAATAATGCTGCTAGGAGCATTCACATGCAAGTTTTTGTGTGGTCGTATGTTTTTTTTTTTTTTAAGATTTTCTTTATTTATTTGAGAAGAGTGAGTGAGAGAGAGCATGAGAGGGGTAGAAGGTCAGAAGGAGAAGCAGACTCCCTGCGGAGCTGGGAGCCCGATGCAGGGCTCGATCCCAGGTCTCCAGGATCATGACCTGAGCTGAAGGCAGTGGCTTAATCAGGTGAGCCACCCAGGCGCCCCTGTGTAGACGTACGTTTTGCTCATCTCAGGTATATTCTGGGAGTGGAATTGTAAGGTCACGTCGTCATTCTGTGTTTAGCTGTTGGAGGACCTGCCGGGTTGTGCTCCATGGTGGCTGCCCCATTCTGCATTCCCACCAGCAGCATCTGAGGTTCCGCTCTCTCCACATCCTTGGCTGCACTTGAGAATATCTGTCATCTTGCTTAATGCCGTCTTGTGTGGGGGGAAGGGAATGCTGCGCCTTATTCATGTCTCTGAAAAGCACTTTCATGTGCTGTATCCAGCATGTGGCAGTTTTAGGGGCTGTGGGCCGCTGAATTAGCCAACTGCCAGAAATGTCTTCGTCATCCTTTGCAGCTCTGAGCCCTCCTATCAGATCCTGCTTTCTCTTTTTCTTTCCTAAGTCATCGTCCACACAGCAGTTCTAGCTACCTTTGCACATCTGAACCCGTTCATGCCCTTCCTGGTGCAAGCCTGTGGGGGGTGGGGAGGTCCTTTTGTTCCTCCAGTAAAACCACACTCCTTACCACCCACACTGCTCCCTCCCCTTTGCCCCCTCTCTGGATCCCCGTGCTCCCTGGAGCCCAATGCTATCTTAGACCCTGAATGTCCTCTCAGTGTGTGGAGCTCTTGGTTCTCCTGCTGCCCAGGGTCTTCCCAGGGCTTCTCCTTTGGATCTCTCTCAAACGTCACCTCCTCAAAGATGCCCGCCCTGACTAGTTCCAGCTTGCTTATTCTTTGTAACTGTTCTGTTAATTACACTGACTTGCTCATACTTTCCCTGCCCTCCTGGAATGTGAGCTCAGCAGGGTAGGGACCGTGTGTCCCTGCTGCACAGCTCTCACATGGCACAGGGTGGACACTTAGTACTATTTGTTGGATGAGTGGATGAGCAGACACACGGGGGAGGGGCCACTCTACGCTGTTCTTCCTCTGATTCCTACTGGCCACCCACCTCCTGCAGCCACCTTCTGGGTCAATCCCCAGTTCAAGATCCGGCTGGAGGAGACAGATGATGCGGACGACGACTACGGGGGTCGAGAGTCAGGCTGCAGCTTCGTGCTCGCCCTCATGCAGAAGCACCGTCGCCGGGAGCGCCGCTTTGGCCGCGACATGGAGACCATTGGCTTCGCGGTCTACGAGGTGAGCGGGATGGCGAGGTGAGCGGGGATGGCTCCGAGCCACCAGGGATGCCGGCCTCCCAGTGCGCTGTAGGCGAGCTCCAGCAGGGGGCGCCAGAGGACACTGCTGCCTTATCATTGAGGCGGGAGGCCCCAGTCTCTGGGAGGCACCTGCTGAGGCTGCTCTTGGGCAGAGGAGTCTGGAAGTGGCACCTGCGTTGTTCTGGCGGAGTAGTGAGCTCCCTGTCTTAGAAGTAGATAGGTAGAGGCTGGCCTAGGAGGGCCCTGCTTCACTCCCTATGTTTAAGATAGAAACTTCTGGACCTTCGGGTGGGGACAAAGAATGGCCACAGTCTTGGCCTAGGCCCAGAGCTCCTGGCCGCAGATGGTGTAGACCTCTGATGTCCCTGGACTTTGGGATGAGGCGGTTGCCCACGCTGGGGGCTGTCCTGGGTGCTCTGATTCAGAGCCAAGGCCCAGGGCATTCTGAGGATGACGAGGGCCCTGCCTGGGCCCCCTTTCCTGAGGTCCTGGGAGCTCTCTCTGGTGTGAAGACAGGCTGGGGACACCAGTGGTCCCGGGCCCTGCCTCCTGGTCTCCTCGTCCTATGGTTCTTAAGAACTCAGGGCTGTGCCCAGCACAGGCTGCACCCCCACCTCTGGGCCAAGCACACGTCTCTGACTCCTCCATCTCTCCGGCAGGTCCCTCCGGAGGTAGGTGTGACGCCGGAATCTCCTGGCTTTGCGTAAGCCTGAACACAGAGGGCCTGACGGGGTGACGGTGCCCAAGGGGAGCAAGATGGCAGCAAGTCTACTCGTGGAGAGTTAAGAAGTCGCCTCCTCTTACTGCTCAATAACTGCCTTCCTCCCCACACCTGGGGCAGGGGGCCCACACTGCTGTCCTGAGGGCTGGGACGGGTAGTAAGTGAGGGAGCTGGGTTTGAACCCTGGCCCTCAGAGCAACCCCCAACACACACACACACACGCCTGAAACTTTCCTGCCTTGCTGTTTCCACTGAGCCAGTGCTGGCTATGGCTGCGGGGACGGCCGAGTGTCCCGCACCCCTGAGCAAGCTGCCTTCGCTCTAAGCCTCTGTGTCAGTGTCTGTGAAATGGACGTGGCGCCATCTCACGGGGCTGTCGTGAGCTTTAAATGGGGGGGCCCCCTGGAAAGTGCCTGTGCTGTGTAACTTGGGGAATTATCACCGGAACGTCCCTAGTGGCGTCCTAGTATCTCCGTCCAACTCCAGAGTGTCTCGTCACCTCTGCCCCGAGCGCTTGATGCATGAGGAAACAGATGGAATGATTTGTCAGGGTCTGGGTCGGTGCGGAGCAGCCCGC
Organism: Spilogale gracilis; assembly: GCA_004023965.1. Classification (NCBI taxonomy): domain Eukaryota; kingdom Metazoa; phylum Chordata; class Mammalia; order Carnivora; family Mephitidae; genus Spilogale; species Spilogale gracilis. The sequence continues at coordinate 10,859 of PITA01007420.1, forward strand.
TGCAGCCCCCGCCCCCTCCCTGCCTCCCCGCAGCTGGTGGGCCAGCCCGCAGTGCACCTGAAGCGGGACTTCTTCCTGGCGAACTCATCGCGGGCGCGCTCGGAGCAGTTCATCAACCTGCGCGAGGTCAGCACCCGCTTCCGCTTGCCGCCCGGGGAGTACGTGGTGGTGCCCTCCACCTTCGAGCCCAACAAGGAGGGGGACTTCGTGCTGCGCTTCTTCTCGGAGAAGAACGCCGGGACCCAGTGAGTAGAGGGCCCCTCGCCAGTGCCTGCTCTGCACCTGCCACGGGTCTCCCTGTGTGCCCCCCTGACTGGCCCCCCTCTCTCCACCCCTGCAGGGAGCTGGACGACCAGATCCAGGCCAATCTCCCTGATGAGGTGCGTGCCCCGCCCCTGCCCTGCCCCCCCCTTCTTCTGCCCTCCCTCTGGGTGTGTGACGGGGACTGGGGTATTCTGGCTCCTGGGAGGAGCCCTGAAAGGAATCCTAAACCCTCACCTGCCCAGCACTTGACCGTTTGCAAAGGCCTTGGAGGTAATAGTCTTTGCTGGATCTGTGCTGAGCTCTTTATTTGGTCACCCCGTTTCCTCCACAACAACCCTGTCAGGGTGCTGTCACCCTCTCCCCACCTTCAGCGAGAAACCCAGCTTCAGGGAGGTTCAGGAACTTGCCCAAGTCCTCATCCCCATCATGGAGTCGAACTGCACCCTCCTCGGGCCACAGAGCCCTGGGCGGGTGGAGAGTGGGGTCCAGATCCCCACTTTCCAGGTGAGAAGAGTGAGATGCAGAGACGGGATGAGGCGGGCAGTTGGTGACGAGCGGTCCCAGCCTTGCCCCAGCTGCTGCCCGTGCAGGGGCCAGGCTGGAGCGCCCCTGACCTGCTGTCCTCCTGCTCTCCATCCAGCAAGTGCTCTCAGAAGAGGAGATTGACGACACATTCAAGGCCCTCTTCAGGCAGCTGGCAGGGGAGGTAGGCTGGGTGTGCTGGAGTGAGGGGCTCCGGGGCGGTAGGGGGAAGGCCTTCCCCAAGGTGGGTGCCATCCTCCATCTCCCCCCAGGACATGGAGATCAGCGTCAAGGAGCTGCAGACCATTCTGAACAGGATCATAGGCAAACGTGAGCACCCCTGCAGCGCTCCACCCTGGTCCTCACTTCCTCTGAACTTCTGGGGTTCTGCTTCCGCTCCCACTTTGAGCCAAACCCAAGTCCTTGGTCTTCATGGACCAGGCAGGGCCCCGCTGCCTTTCCGAGCCCCGGTCACCCCCCACTTTCCTCTCAGACTCCTTCTACCATCTTGCCAGTCCCTGATCTCTATGCCCGAGTGCCGGGAGCCGGTGTGGTTCTAGAAGCAGAGCTGTGGGCAAGCAGTGTAGTATGAAGGAGCAGGACCCCCCTTCCTCCAGGAGATGCACCCCAGGACCAGGCCAAATGGCTTCGAGCAGAACTGGCTTCGTCCCCGGCCCTCCTGGGTGCACAGCCAGGGGCAGCCACCCGCCGACCGTCCCTTTGCTCTCTCTGACCTCCCTCCACGCTGCTCCCTCAATCCAGAGCCCTCTCCTCTTGCCCCACGTTGGGGCCTGTGGCAGAGCCCAGCCCTGCCGTGGCCGCCTCGGCCTCAGTTTCTGCTGCGTCTGTCCCACTTCTGTTTGGCGCTGCTTCCCTTTCGTTCATGGCTCTTCTGCGGCAGGGACACGGCTGCTGGGACACCGGCTTGATTGCTCACGTACTTTAAACTGTGCTAACGATAAAAATGACCTTACATACCTACCCCGCTAGGCTTGCCGCACCAGGCGCCAGGAATCGTGCTTCCCCGGTCCCCGCCCCACCGGGGGCCCCCAGCACGGGGCAGGCCCCTGCAGCTCACTGACTGAGGTGCTGGAACTGATTCTCTTGCAGACAAGGACCTGCGAACCAAGGGCTTCAGCCTGGAGTCATGCCGCAGCATGGTGAACCTCATGGACGTGTCCTTTGCTTTTGTTTCTGATGCTGCTCTAGTTTGGGTGTCACGTGGGGGAGGGATACCCTGTGACCTGTCCTGGGAACAGTGCAGAGAGGGGACAAAGCTCTGTCTGGTGTGGACAGACCAGTTCTTTTCCTGGGCAACTTCCCATTGACTGGGAAGGGGAAACTGAGGCACAGGCTTTGTGTTGAGTGAGCAGTAGAGAGGGGCTAGGTCCTTGAGTGACCTTAAGGTTGGTGCTTTTGGTACCCCTCCGAGCCCGACCCCCCTGGTGTGCGGGCTCCTGCCTCTTCCTTTCTCCCCTCACCTTGGGTCAGTCTCCTCTTCTTCCCGGTGGCTTCTCACCCTCTGCCTGGTTTAAGCTTCTCTTTTTTTATTTTTATTTTTTTAAATTTTTAAATTTTTTTAAAGAATGATTTTTTCTTTAAGATTTTATTTATTTATTTGACAGAGAGAAACACAGCTAGAGAGGGAACACAAGCAGAGGGAGTGAGAGAGGGAGAAGCAGGCTTCCTGCCAGGCAGGGAGCCCGATGTGGGGCTTGATCCCAGAACTCTGGGATCATGACCTGAACCGAAGGCAGACGCTTAACAACTGAGCCACCCAGGTGCCCCAAGCTGCTCTTTTAAAAAAAAAAATATATATATATATTTTTTTTTTTTTTTTAAATTTATTTGAGAGAAAAGAGAGTGAGAGCCTGTGCACACGAGCAGGGGAGAGGGAGGAGGAGAGGGAGAAGTAGACTCCCCGCCGAGCAGGGAGCCCGATGTTGGGCTCGATCTCCGGACCCCTAGATCATGACCTGGGCTGAAGGCAGATGCTTACCAGACCAAGCCACCTAGGCGCCCCTGGTTTAAGCTTCTTAACAATAGCCCTCCAGCGGGACGGCAATGGGAAGCTGGGCCTGGTGGAGTTTAATATCCTGTGGAACCGCATCCGGAATTACCTGGTAGGTGGTCCTGGGGCCCCCCTGCCAGCGCCCGCCCTGTGCTGCAGCTTTAGTTCCAGGCAGGGCCTCTGCCCCCGAGTCCGCCTCTCCAGGTCCCAGCCCCTGACCCACCTTTTGGGTCTTTCCCCTGCACCTTCAGCAAGCCCCCACCCTGGGGGGACCGGAAGGGCCGGTGCCTCCCTTGACCTGGCCCTCACCCCCCGCTCCCTGCTGCAGTCCATCTTCCGGAAGTTTGACCTGGACAAGTCGGGCAGCATGAGTGCCTACGAGATGCGCATGGCCATTGAGTCTGCAGGTAAGCCTGAGGGCCGGAGGCCGATGGCCCCAGGTTGATTACCCACCAGTGATCCAGAGTGGTAGCCTGCCCCACTGCCCTCGTCCCCGTGGTGTGGGGGCAACAGCCTCCTCCTTCCTGTGATGACTGAGCAGAGCGCTTTGTCAGCATTTCCTTTGCCCTTGCTGCAGCCTAACCGGGAGGGGTTCTCTTGCTATCTCCACCGGATGCAGAGGAAAGTAGGGGTCAGAGAGGGAAAGCAACTGGCCTGTGGCCACACAGCCAGGGAGGGGTAGAGGTGGGCTCCAGAGCTTGCAGTGAGAGAGGTGCATGTCAGGATGAGGCCAGGCCTTTCCACACAAATAAAACTGGACCCCTGGGCCCTCCATGGCCAGCTGATTCCCTGGGACCATTAGGCCCTTGCTCCCTTGGGGGCTGGCACTTGGCTTGCCCAGCCCCTCGCAGCACCAGGCCCTACTCAGGTCTCCAGGCCTAGGAGCTGCAGGGCTCACCCTGCCTCCAGCCCCAGTCCCCTTCCCTGTCCCCTCGGGCCAGGCCAGGGCTCCCTGGCCCTTACCTACTCCTCTGGGCCAGGCTTCAAGCTCAACAAGAAGCTGTATGAGCTCATTATCACCCGCTACTCGGAGCCAGACCTGGCCGTGGACTTCGACAACTTTGTGTGCTGCTTGGTGCGACTGGAGACCATGTTCCGTGAGTGCCCTGTCCGGCTCCTGCCTCTAGTTCTGTCTCCCGTCAGGTGGGGGTGAATGACAGGGAGAGGTAGGGGGCATGTGCTGTGGTGTGTGCCAGAGAGGCGAAGGGCTCTGCACTTGGGACCCTTCGGGCTGAGTGCCAGGAGGCTGGGGGAGCGGGGACCTGGCAGCGGAGGCGGAGGGGACTTGGGCAGCAGGAAGAGCTGTTTCCTAGCAGAGACAGGTGAGGGCTTGCTTAGGGCCTGTGGGGATGGGGGGGCAGGGGGAGGGTAGGTCCTGGCCTGCACGAATGTCCCACTGGGTTTTCAGTCCCAGAACATCTTCTTTTGAACATAGGGTTTTTCAAAACTCTGGACACGGATCTGGATGGCGTTGTGACCTTTGACCTATTTAAGGTGGGACCTTTTCCTTGGCTGTGGCAGGGGAGGGCGTTTAGGGGTGGCAGAGCTTTCTCACCTGCCTGGGGGAGCAGCCTAAGGCCCCGACCCATCACCAAAGGCCAGGCCTCCTGAGTCCTGGAAGGATGGGCTGGGGTCGTCTGGGTCCTGGGAAGGGAGCAGGGAGGGAGGGCCAGGCTCCCAGAGGTCTCTGTGGGAGCCAGCACCCTCATCTCCCAGGGGTAGAGGAAAGGGGTAAGAAAGGGCCGGCCGGCCTTCCCCTAGAGGCTCCCCTCCCACCTGCTTCAGTGGGTGAGCGGCAGTGGCCCCTGGGCTGGGAGGCCGGACTTGGCATTTCTGCTGACCGCCTGACCCATCTCTCTGCCCGCCCTCGCCCCCGGCAGTGGCTACAGCTGACCATGTTCGCATGAAGCAGGGGCCCAGGCCCCCTTGCGTGTTCCTCTTTTCTCGTCTGCCGAGCCATGCCTTCCCGCCAGGCCACCGCAGGCCACACCAGCTGCAAGTGCCTTCCTTGGAGCGGGAGGCGGCCTCGTCCTCCTGTCCCCTCGCCTCCCAGCTCTCACGGCTCATCTGCCCTGCGCAGAGCTGGGTGGCCTTCCCTGCCTTCGTCCGCCTCGTGCTTAGGGGGACTCCCCTGCCCCTCCCATTGCCAAATGAGGAAGGCAGCTTTCGCTTGCTCCTGCCTCAGGATGGGGCTCCAGAGGGAGCCGACAGCCCCAGGCCTCCCTGTGTCCGACGTGACCCCTCCCCTCGCTCCAGAGGCCACCCACCCAGCCTGGCCACCTGGCCTCACCTTCAGGCTCACCTGTAACCACTAGCTTTGCACAGTTACGGCCTCGGCTGTGCAGGGCCTTTCCTGGCGGAGGCCGCCTCCTGGGGCTGGGAAGGCCCGTCCTTCCCGCACAGCAGCCAGTGCCCCCCCCTCCGCCCCATGGCCTGCCCACCTCCAGCTCTGCCCCACCCGCCAACCAGGAGTCGCTGGACTGAGGGGTAGTCGGGCTCCCTCCCTCGCTCCCTCCTTTTTTATATTGGTGATTTTAAAGGGGACTCTTCGGGGACTGGTGTACCAGTAATGGGGTGCCAGAGGCACCTAGGGGTGGGGTGGGGTGGAGGTCTCACGTTTCCGTGCCGAGAAACCGCAGACAATAAAGGAAAAGGCCCCACACCTGTGTCTGGAGTCTATTTCTGCCTGAAGCTGCTGCTCAGGAAGACGGCTGCAAGCCCGGACCTTCAGGCACAATCCGGACCCGCACACCACCCCTGCCCTGCCTCTGCCTCCTTCCCTCGTGCCCTGGGGGCTCTCACCCCCGCTGGAGTCCTGGGTAGCTAAGAGGTTGGGGAGGATGGGCCCCCAGCTGCAGGCACGAGGCCATACTGCGGAGGTCCCATTGACCCTGCTGGTCCTGTGCACCCTCACAGCCCCAGGGTTTCACCCCTGCCCTCTGCATACACTTGCCCAGAAGGTTCTGGCTGCAACCCGAACTCCTCCTGAGCACAGACCTGACCCCCCGGGAAGGTCCCAGAACACAAGGGCCTCCTTCATGGGCACCTGCAGCTTATGTAAACGGCTCCAGCCCCTCTGGGTCCTGGCTTTTCTTACAAGAGATAAGAGCGGGTTGAGGTGAGGGTAGAAGAGAGGGGACAGTGGAATTAGAGGGGGTGGGGGCTAAGCCACAAACCAGGACAGCGCCTGCAGGGAAGAGGCTGATGGAGCCTAGGGTGGGCATGGGGGCTGCCCTCAGCGGCTGCGGGGCCCGGAGAGAGCCCCAAGTGGCAGGCGTCTCGGACACTGCTCACCTCAGGCTGGTGCAGGGCCTGAACCCACATCCCAAGCCTGCATTTTGCCCTCGGAGTCCTAAAGCGGGTCCTGGGCTTTGGTGTCTTGTCAGGGAGGTGCCCGTCACTTGCTGGGGGCCTGGGAGGACAAGTGCATGGGCCCCACCCTCGTAGTTCCTCTGTACTGGGGTTTGGTTTGAGAGCGGGTTGGGGTAATAGTCTGGATGGTCTGACAGCCCCACCCTCCCACAGACCCCCAGCGGAGGCCGAGTGCCTGCAACAGAGGCAGGGAGAGCCGGGCTCCTCCTCCGCACCTCTGCTGGGGCATTTTTAAAGGACTCCACACCCGCCCCCATTTCTCCTGTGCAGCTTCTGACTTCTTGGGGGCTGGGACACAGGGACTGGGTTCCCAAAGCTGAGGCTAGGTCGGGTTCTTGATGCCTCACAGTGGCCGACAGAATAAAGGACGTGGTGATGACTGCACTGCTGGGGTCCCGCTGGGGCAGGCAGGGGTGGGGTGGCAGGGCTGCGAGGTCGTGCTTTGGGACCCTTGGTTTTCCAACTGGGAGTGGAGATGGAGAGAAGTGAGGAGCAAGGCCCTGGAGGGAGGGGGAGCCCTGCAGGCCTGGGGAGGCCCCGGGACCTCCCGGGAGGTGTAACCGGACCCCTCTGACCCGTCTGCGATCCTGACCCCGGGCCGTCCCCCCACCTCCCGGGGCCCCGTCCTTTACATAAGGCCACAGCAGGCTGGGCCATGGGCCAGGCCCGTGGCCATGGCCTTCACGGACCTGCTGGATAGCCTGGGGGGCGTGGGCCGCTTCCAGCTCGTCTACACGGCCCTGCTGCTGCTGCCCTGTAGCCTGCTGGCCTGCCACAACTTCCTGCAGAATTTCACGGCCGCCGTGCCCGGCCACCACTGCCGGGGCCCCGCCAACCACACCGCGGCCGCCACCAACCACTCGGGGGCCTGGCTGAGGGCCACCATACCCCTGAACCAGCTCGGGGTCCCCGAACCATGCCAGCGCTTCACGGAGCCTCAGTGGGCCCTCCTGAGCCCCAACACCTCTGTCCACGGGGCAGCCACGGAGGGCTGCAAGGACGGCTGGGTCTATGACCGCAGCATTTTCCCTTCCACCATCGTGATGGAGGTCAGCGGGGGAGCCAGGGCCGTGGCGGGGGTGGGGGTGGGGGGGCCTGCTGCCCGAAGCCAAGCCTGGAGCGCCCCCCTCCCTCCCCTGCAGTGGGATCTGGTGTGTGAGGCCCGCCCCCTCCGCGACCTAGCTCAGTCCATCTACATGGCCGGGGTCCTGGTGGGCGCCGCCGTGTTCGGCAGCCTCGCGGACAGGTGAGCCTTGAGCCGGGAGGGGGTCAAACCTGAGCCTCTTTGTTCATTTTGCTTTATTGATGTTGATTTGTGTAGAGATAACACGTTCGCCTGGTTCACCTTTCCAGAAGGTGTGGGGGAGTCCGTAGATAAGCGCCCCTTTCCCACTCCTGCCCCCCCATCCAGTGATTTCTAGAGGGCAGGTTGGCTTCTGTGTCTCTTACCAGAGACATTCATGCTTTCATGTCATCTGAGACGACAGGTACCTGAGCTCCGTCCCGCCGCTACCCTACCGATGCTGGTGCACCCGCGTGTGCTTCTGGACCTGGCTTTTACTTCCCCTCCAGGGCTCCACGTGTTCTTTTAGAAAGAACTTTCTGGTCCTCCCTACTGTCCCTGCCGAAATTCTGGGGTATGGACGACCAGGACTAAGCAGAACGGCCCCTGAGGGCAGCCGGCAGCCCTTCCAGGGAGACCCCAGGAAACCCAGCGTGGCACTTGGCTCTCGTGGTGCTGGCCCCCCACCTCCTCTGTCCTCTTTCCCCTGCCTTCTGGCTGTCCCCCCTTATTCCTCCCCCCTTTTCCCTCCCCGCCAGTTCTGGGGGGCCCTCCCGCACTCTGGACTGCAGACTGCCCCCCTCACTCCACTGCGTGCCACAGGCCCCTCTTGGGCAGCTCTGCCATGACCCTGGCCATCCTCTGTCACGGCACAGCCTGGCCTTCCTGGGGACCAGCTTGTCTCTTGCCCACGGTGTCGTGTTGTCACCGGCCCCCAGTGCAGGGCGGTTACCTAGAGGTGATTGAGGCATGTTTGCGTCAGAGAATGAGTGAGGGAACGAGTGAGTGGGCCATGGGGCGGGCAGCGTGCAGCCCCCTTCCTGGCCTGCTGCCCTCCCAGCTGTGCCCGGACCCTCACAAATGGGGCGGTGCCAAGGCCTGACCGTGACAACCCCGCTACCCTGAACCCTGACCTTCGACCCGTGTGTGGTGTGACAAGCCCCAGACCCACCCTGACCTCCCCAGCGCAACCAGCTAGATGAGGACTCGACGGTGGGGTCCTGCTCCCGCTGGCCCCCTGAGTCCTGGTGTGAGGCCTCCATCCAGCTGGAAGTTCACTCAAGGGACCTTCTCTCCACAGCCCCAAAGATTAGGAGCTGGTTGGGGGTGGGCTTGGCGCAGAAATGCTCCTTGAGTGAAGGAACAAAAGAGAAAAGACATGTCTTCGTGTTTGGTTTTCCCTCCCTGACCAACCTCGGCCACCAGTGCCTGGGTCCTACCTCGCTCTGTTCTGAGGGACTGGCCTGGGGGGGCAGCTGCCTCTCCCCTGCCTCCGCAACCCCCATGAGGGGCGCAGCTGCTGCCCCCGGAGGCTAACCCTGAGCCTGGGGCCCGGCTCAGGCTGGGCCGCAAGGGCCCCCTGGTCTGGTCATACCTGCAGCTGGCAGTTTCCGGGGCCGCCACGGCCTACTTCGGCTCCTTCGGTGCCTACTGTGTCTTCCGGTTCCTGATGGGCATGACCTTCTCCGGCATCATCCTCAACTCCCTCTCCCTGGGTGAGTCCCGCCAAGCAGGGGCCTGGAGGGGAGGCGCGCTCGTGGAAGTGGGGATGGCGCCCGATTAGTGGGCATCTTTTCTGTTGTGTTGTGTTGGGATTCGCGTCCAGTGACTTCCACTCAGAACCCTCCGCCCCCCGGGGTTCTCGGGTGATCTAGGCCCTCACTGCGGGCAGTGAGCCGTGGACCCTGAGTGGCGATGTGCCCCTCTGTACGACGCTGAGAGGGTTGGGTTATTTCCTGTGTGCGAGAGTCCCCAGTAACCACTTAGTAAACATCTACTATATGCCAGGCTCGGTGTAGGCTCAGTGTGGGAGCTGAGACACAGTGGTCCTCGAGCGTGCAGGCACCAAAAAGGACAAGGCTCACCCAGGCCACCAAGGTGGTGACTCCTTAGTGCCATGGTGGATTCCTGGCCCCTTGGAAGCCAGGTGGGAACGTCCCCCACTCCCAAAGTGCCAGGGTCAGTCCTCACTCCGGGCTGGTTTCAGGCAGCTGCTGGTCGCTCCTGCTCTGAGCTCCGTTAGGCGGTAGAAAGCCCACGGTGCACACAGGTGGGCCACCTGCTTGTGCTAACGGCTTAGTTTGTATCCGGGACACTACCAGGATCAGGGAGGGTCCGAGGGATCCAGAGACTGCTGCCAAAGGCAGGATGGGTCCTTCATTTCACAGATGGGGGGCCAAAGAGCCAGGATGTACCAGACTCACACACCTGACATCCCCCTCCCTGAATCAGGGCACTGAAGGTTGTTGATCTCACACATGATCCCGACAAGTCCCCGCCCACTGGCCTCAGCTTCCAGGGTGGGCGGCTGGCCGTGGCTGGTGTGATCAGAAGGCAGGAACAGACGTGCACAATCCATGTCGTGCTAGAATTGCCGCTATGACCCGCACTCCCCGCCACATACACACATACACGCCTACCTACATACACACCCATACACACGTGCCCCTATGCACGGTAGCAGGAAGAGGCAGGAAGGGCTCGGCAGGTTGCTCAAGGGAGAGAAGTGTCCTCGTTAATGTGCTACGATTGCCTTTGAAGAGTGTGCATGATTTCTTAACCAGTCCCCCATGCATGGACAGCTAGGTTGTTTCCAAGTTTTGCTATTTACAAAAAAATTATGTAATTAAGAGCCATAATATTTTCTTTCCTACCAACCATTTACGTCTTTTGCCTGTTTTTTTGTGGGCTTTTTCTTTTTTCTTTTCTTTTCTTTCTTTCTTTCTTTCTTTCCTTTTCCTTTTAGTGGTTTTCCTATAGGTATGTAAGAACCCCTACAATTTTAGAGAAATTCACCTTTTATCTATAATTTGAGTTGCACATGTTTTGTTTGCCTGTTTTTGCCGAGATTATGAGTTGACTTATGGTGGTTGTTTGTTTTTGTTAAAGCCAGTCAAGGTATTTATTTTTATATGCAGAAATTCTTATTTTTATAAAGTCAAGTTGATTGATCTTCCCTTTCATTGCTTCTGTTTTTTTTTCTGGGATTTGTGGTATTCTTAGAAAATACTTTCCTGACTCTAAGATTGAAAAAAAAAATTGCCATGATTTTTTTTCTAACATTCTTATGGTTTTATTGGTTTTATTTATTTATTTATTTAAAGATTTTATTTAGGGGCACCTGGGTGGCTCAGTTGTTAGGTGTCTGCCTTCAGTTCAGGTCATGGTCCCAGAGTCCCAGAATTAAGCCCCGCATCGGGCTCCCTGCTCAGCGGGAAACCTGCTTCTCCCTCTCTCACTCCCATGCTTGTGTTCCCTCTCTAGCTTTTTTCTCTCTGTCAAATAAAATATTCTTGAAACATTTTATTTATTTGTCAGAGAGAGAGAGCATAAGCAAAGGGAACTACAGGCAGAGGGAGAAGCAGGCTCCCCGCTGAGCAAGGACACCCCCCCCCAACTCAGGACTCAATCTCAGGACCCTGGGATCACGACCCGAGCCAAAGGCAGACACTTAACCAACTGAGCCACCCAGGCGTCCCTTATTGGTTATATTTAGTTCTTTGAGCACCCATGTCTCAGTAGAGCTCTGGAAAAATTTCAAGTGGCCGCAGAGTCGCTATGACGGGCAGCGGTGGATTAGACGACCGCGGGGGCTGTGAGTCCCACTGATCCTGTCCTCATTCTCTCTGCAGTCGTGGAGTGGATGCCCACCCGGGGCCGGACCGTGGCGGGGGTCTTGCTGGGGTACTCCTTTACTCTGGGTCAGCTCATTCTGGCCGGAGTGGCGTACCTGATCCGCCCCTGGCGGTGGCTGCAGTTCACCGTCTCTGTTCCTTTCCTCATCTTCTTCCTCTACTCTTGGTACGTCCCTACAGAGAGGGGTGGGAGGGTGCCCCTGTGTCACTGAGCCCCCACCAGTGACAAGCTGGAGCTATGCAGTGGCTGGGACTTGCTGGGTGTGGTGGGGACTTGAAAGAGGGTCGATGCTTGTGGGGACGGTGGGCTCACAGGTACTGCCCACGGCTGTCATGGGCAGATGCTCTGATGAAATCCCTTACCTTAGTGTAGGGCTCCAGAATGTTCGAGTGATTTTCCCTCATCAGTTCCTTTACAGCTCACAACAGGAAGGGAATTGAGGCACAGCCCAGGGAGGTCCATGACTTCAAGCCACACAGCAGGGTCAGAACCAGATGCAAAACTGGATTTGTGGACGTTTCTAAGTGCCCTTCAGTGGGCCCCTGTCTGCTGTGCTTTGGGAAAGGGAAGCTGGCGTGTCCCCCAGTCTTCCTGAGTCTGCGGGCAGCCGGAAGGGGACTGAAGGTGTACCTGGCTTTGGAGAATGGAAGGAGCTCTACTCACCCCTGCCATCCTTCATCCTTCCTTTGGTCCCAGGTGGCTGCCGGAGTCGTCCCGCTGGCTCCTGCTCCACGGCAGGTCGCAGTTGGCTGTGGAGAACCTGCGGAAGGTGGCCGTTATGAACGGAAGAGCGGAGGAAGGGCAGAGGCTGACCAAAGAGGTAGGCAGTGTGGGTGGCGGAAGGGGGAGTGGTCGTTTCTAATCCGGCTGGTGGCCTCAAGATGTGCCGGGACTCGGGACTCGGTAGCTTGCCAGGACTCGCCCACCATCTGGGTGGAGAGGCTGGGAATAAACAGAGAGGGAGGACTTCCGGAGGGGAAACTGTGTAACCGTCCATCGGCTGGGTAATCGGAGAGAAATCCTTTAACTGCTTTGTTCATCAGTCCCTCTGTCCCTGCCATGGGGAGATAACCCCATTCACACTGACACCTAGCCGAAGTTTAAATAAAATAATACAGTGAGAATATTAAAGTAGAAGCCATGAAATGAAATTATCAAAGAATCATAATAAAAGGACCCTTTATGATAAACACCAGCGTAGGAGAATTACCATTTGTAAGATAGGTACCATTAATTATGAATAAGTACGATTCCTCAAGTCCTGTGCTAAGCACTCTGCTTCGGGCTTTATGCACAGAATCTCACTGAACGTGTTACCTTTGCGGTTGAGGAAACTGGAGTTTGCCTAAGAACACGCGGTGGGACGTGGCAGAGCCTATCTCCGAGTCTGTACCAGGCGTGAGGTGTGAGGGTCCCTCGAGAACCACAGGTGGCAATTTCAGCCTAATCAGCAGGCATCTCAGGAGCCTTGGGACCTACCTTGGAGCCTCTGCTTCATCCCGAAACTCTGGAGACAGTCTGTTGATAGCCATCCATCCCGGGATGCAGAGACTAGGACCAGCCATCTTGCCAGGGCCTGCAGCCTTGACCTTCCTCTCCCCAGATGAAAGGAATCCTCCCAGAAAAACAGGGCCCCAGATCCTTTCCTTCTGCTGATCAAGCTTCCTTGTCCAGGTGGTGAGCTCCTACATCCAGAGTGAGATCGCAAATGTGCGCACCTCCAGCTCGGTCCTGGACCTCTTCCGAACCCCGGCTATCCGAAAGGTCACGTGCTGTCTCATGGTGGTCTGGTAGGTGATGTGCTCCAGCCCATGTCTTCACCTGAGGGAGGGACATGCCTTTCATCCCCACTTCCAAACTGTTCTCAAATATTCTTTTTTTTTTTTTTAAGATTTTATTTATTTGACAGAGGGAAATACAGGCAGAGAGGGAACACAAGCAGCAGGAGGGAGAGAGGGAGAAGCAGGCTTCCCGCTGAGAAGGCAGCCCCATGTGGGGCTCGATTCCGGGACTCCGGGATCATGACCTGAGCTGAAGGCAGAGGTTTAACCACTGAGCCACCCAGGCGCCCCTATTCTCAAATATTCTTAATGCAGTGACCAGGTGAACCTTGTGAATTCAATCTTGTTCCCTATACTTTCTCTGGGGTCCTCTGGCCCTCTGCTCAGCACTGACATGTGTTCATATATGAGACCTTTGTGCTGACCTAGGGACCCCACATCTAGACCGTGGATGGGTCTCATCTTGATTGGGGGGCACCCATTGGAATCACCCACACAGCTTTTCCAAAATGCACCTCGTCCCATCCTGATAGCCCGTTGGGGCTCTCCAGGACATTCTAGGAAGTGTCCCACTCTAGAGAAACACTTGTGGGTCAGAAAGGGACAGACAGGGAAATAATAATGTCTATGAGGCATGACAGGTGTCCTTACAGCAGTTCTGATTGGCGCTGCTGAGGGCTTCCTGCAGGAGACAGCGTCTAAGTGGATTTTACAAAAACAGCTGTGGAGTTTGCCAGGGGGCCAGGAAGGAGTTCATAGCAGCCACCTAAATAAACAAAGTGTAAAATGGATCAAACCACAGGGGCAGTCTGCTCCCATTGGCTGACAGCTGGCAAAGCCTAAGACAAGGAACAGATTTTCAAAGGGGGTAGGTAGGGAGCCATTTTAACGGCTGAGCCCCTTGGCGCCCCAGGAACCTTTTTAATTGCATTTCACAGGATGTCCTAGATATGCAAATGTTGATATTTGTGAAGCGGGAACCGGGCTGTGAGTGATCGCTCTGGGGAGGAGGCCCAGCACTCTTGCTGGGTGGTTAATGGCCAGGCTGCGCTGGAGGCCCAGAGTCAGCCAGCCTCAAGGCCACAACTTCTGGCTTAGAGACCTGCTGGGAGGAGCTTCTGAGGTGCTCTACCGTGAGCTGGCCCGCCCCTTACTTTGCTGTCCTCTTCCCACTGGGAAGAAACATCATGAATGAAAAATTCCCGGGTTGAAAGTCCCCTCTTAGAACCTTCTGGAAAGAATAAGCTAAGGCCCGTTTCTGTTCGTTGGAAGTAATTCAGGCAGTTAGTAACTGGGTCACCCAGGTGGAGTTCCTGCTGGCAGGTGGGGAGGATTCGGGAGGAGGAAGAGGAATTCTGAGGAACTGGGAGACTTTCACAAGCTCCTGTTGTAAATGCCTTCCGGTAACCTGGATTTCTTGTTCTCTACTTCTTTTTTTCCCCTAAATTACAAAGCACTGCATACTCACTGGGGGAAAAATTTATTTTTTCGAACAACCTGGAAACATGGACAGGGTCGTGTATTGCTTGCAAGGCAGGACTCAACTGTACTTCACTTTAAAAAACAAGACCAAACAGGGGCGCCTGGGTGGCTCAGCCTTCGGCTCAGGTCGTCATCCCAGGATCCTGGGATTGAGAACCGCATCGGGCTCTCTGCTCGGTGCTGAGTCTGCTTCTCCCTCTTCCTCTGCCTGCCGCTCTGCCTACTTGTGCTCTCTATTTCTCTGTCAAATAAATAAATAAAATCTTAAAAAAAAAAAAAAAGACAAGACAAAAGACAGGACTCTGGAACCGACTGCCTGGATTTGAATCTCAGCTCTGCCACTTATTGGCCACAGCTCTGTCTGTGTGACCTTGAGCGGGTTCCTTAACCTCTCTGTGCATCAGTTTGCCCACCTGTAACATTGGTATCATAATAGTACCTACCATGTAAGGGCGGCTGTGAAGATTAGAAGCATTCACGTATGGAAAGTAAGTGACACTTGGTATTCTCAAGACAGGTACCTGTTATCTGCACGGAAGAAAACCGAATGTCCCTCCTCCCACTCTGCCCCCCCCCGCCCCCCAGCAGCAAGCGTGGCCAAGCATGAGCCTGTGTCCTTCCAGACATTTGTACACACAAGACATGTCTGCACATAGATTCTTACAAAAATGGGTCAATACCATACATGTGCTGCTTGCTTCTTTTTTTTTTTTTTTTTAAGATTTTTATTTATTTGACAGACAGAAACATAGCCAGAGAGGGAACACAAGCAGGGGGAGTGAGAGAGGGAGAAGCAGGCTTCCCGCCGAGCAGGAAGCCCGACGTGGGGCTCGATCCCGGGTCTCCGGGATCATGACCTGAGCCGCGGGCAGTCGCTCAACCAACTGAGCCACCCAGGCGGCCCATCTGCTGCTTGCTTCTAATAACATAACCATATCTGTAAATATCTTTGCAGTGTTACATGAATCCAGACCTGCCTAGGGTCAATAGGAATTACCCTATCAACTTTCTACAAGTGTCTTCTCTTCTCCATCTCCCCTGACTCACGTAGCTGGAGGTGGGTGGGAGGGAGGGGAGGCGTTTCTCAGCAAGCGCTAATGGGGCAGAGGTGGGGGTCCTGCTTGGAGAGAGCCCCCCTGCCAAATTCCATCTTTCCACCTCCCCTCCCCCAGATAATCCAGAGCCTGTGTCTGCATGCAGTCTTGCAGGGAAACAAAATGATCCCGACCCGCCAGGGTGCACGAGGGCCAGTCCCATGCTTTTGCTGTTAAGTTGGGTAAATGACACGTAACAAACCTGGGCATCGGAACCGTTGATGACCGTGCAGTTCAGCGCATGCGTCTTCCTTCTGTCTGAAGGCTGAGTAATTACCCGCACACCCCACATGGTGTTTATCCATCACTCCATGGATACTTGAGGTTGCTCTACCTTTCCACTCTTGTGAATAACGTTACTATGAACATGGATATACAAATATCTCTTTGAGACACTGCCAAAAGGACATTTTAAATTTCTTTGGAGGAGCCCCCCCCCCTTAGTGTAGGAATTCCAGATCTTTGTGAAGCTCGGGTCAGCCGCTGAAGGCTGGAGGGGGAGAGGGAAAAACACACCCCAGAGCCCATGGACGCAGACTCAGGGAGCAGATGCTTAAGCAGGGACATGGAGGGAGGAGCCTGGGCTCCAAGACCCAAGTTCGAGACTTGGAGTTGGTGAGGGGAAAGGGGGGGGTTAAATTCAGGGGAGTTTAACTTCCTGAAAATGGAGTCCTATGTCATTTATCCCGTGTACATCCCTTGGAGCAGGACCATTCTGCTGCCTCTTCCAGGTTCTCCAACTCAATGGCTTACTACGGGCTGGCCATGGACTTGCAGAAGTTTGGACTCAGCGTGTACCTGGTGCAGGTGCTGTTCGGGGTCATAGACATCCCGGCCATGCTGGTGGCCACTACCACCATGATTTACGTGGGCCGCCGGGCCACCGTGGCCTCCTTCCTCATCCTGGCCGGGCTCATGGTGATCGTGAACATGTTTGTGCCTGAAGGTGAGCCGTCTGCTTCTGCCGTGACCGCCTGGGAGCCTCTGGGGTCTGGAGGGCAATGACTACAACAAGGGAACAGGACTGAGGGATGTTCTTCTGTGGAAAGGAAGGGACTGTCCATTAGCAGAGTTTTTACTAAGACTCGGTGCTCGGTATCAGGGTCATGGTGGGGAATTGGCAAAGACAAGTATTTACTGTCTTGTCAGGGAGATTGGGTTGATGACCTTTGACATTCTCAGTGCCCAGGGGTTCCAGTGTCAAGGAAGGGGACCCAACTATAGGAATCTAAAGAACAGTCCAATGATTCCAACAAAAAGCCGGGGTTGAGTATCAGAGACTTGAGCTTGTGCGAAGCCGAGGGCCCATGGCCTTGCACAACTTGTCTCAGTTCTTGGTGCTTTTTCACCTTCCTGTAAAATGGATAGATTATTACTATCGGTATTTTTTTAAATTTATTTATTTGACACAGAGAGAGAAATCGCAAGTAGGCAGAGAGGCAGGCAGAGAAAGAGGAGGAAGCAGGCCCCCTGCTAAGCAGAGAGCCCGATGTGGGCCTTGATCCCAGGACCCTGACATCATGACCTGAGCCGAAAGCAGAGGCTTTAACCCACTGAGCCACCCAGGCGCCCTACTATTGGTATTTTTGACATATTTTCTTCCAATCTTTTTTCTTTTTGTAGATTTTGTATTTGACATAATTGAGATAATGTATATATGTGTATATCTTATATATATAAAATATATCCTGTTTCACTATATGTTATAACATAAAGATGCCTTTTCATTTTATTTATTCATATTATTACTATTTTTAAAGATTTTTTTCATTCACTTGAAAGAGAGAGTGCGAGCTCAAGCGGGGAGAGGCAGAGAGCCAGGGAGAAACAGACTCCCTGCTGAGCGGGGTCAACCCCAGGACCCCAAGACCATGACCTAAGCTGAGGTCAGACACTCAACCAACTGAGCCACCCAGGATCCCCTATTCATTATTATTTTTTAAGTAGACTCTGTGCCCAGTGTGGAGCCTGTGGGATTTGAACTCATGACCCTGAGGTCAAGACCTGAGTTGAGACTAAGAGTTGGATGCTTAATGACCTGTCCCAGCCAGGCTCCCCAGTATGCTTGTTCGTATTCATACAAATGTTCCATGCCCCTAATGTTGTATTATTATATAATAATTCATCCAGATTTGTATTTCACAACTTTGGCTGTCTGTTGGAATAACTGAAGGACCTGGAAAGAAATACCCAAATTTGAGGCTATCCCTAAGAGGCTTTAATATAAGGGAGAGGGGATAGGAGCCAGGTGCGGGTGTTTTATCAATCTCCCATCCTGGATCCAGTCTGCAACCAGACAACGCACCAGAATGTCCTTGACCCTGAGGTCGGGCGTGTGCATTGAGGTTTTACCGTTTGTAACCAATGGCAGGACAGCTAAGGAAGGTAACTTCGCAGCACAGAGTGAGTGCTGAGGCCTTCGCTCTCCTGACATCACGGAGCCTCAGCACAACCCTGGGAAGCAGGTGCTGGTACTGTTCTCATTTTACAGTTGAGGACAGGGAGGCTCAGAGAGTTTAAATGACAAGTGACGAAGATCATCCAGCTGGGTCAGAGGTGGATCTGAACCCAGGCCTGACTCCAAAGTTTGTCCTGCCTCGGGACAGGGAAAAGGAGGCAGAAGGGAGAGAAGGGCAGCTCGGGGCATTCTGGGGCCTCCGTGGGAACATGACACAATGGGAATCCCCTCCACCCATCACCTATTGCTCGGCCTCCCTCCTCCCTTCTCGGGCTCTGAGCCTCAGCTTCTGTCCATATCCCATCTGCTCCTGGGCACCCCTGCTCCCACCGCTACCCCTCTGCCTCCCTGATATCCCCTTTGGGGCTCTGAGCTCCCCCAAGCCCCGGCTCTGTCTACCCCGTGCAGGCATGCAGACACTGCGCACGGCCCAGGCGGCACTCGGCAAAGGCTGCCTGGCCAGCTCCTTCATCTGTGTGTACCTGTTCACCGGGGAACTGTACCCTACAGAGATCAGGTGGGTGCACAGGGCGGCGAAGGGAGCAGGGCGGCACCTGCCCCAACCAGGGAGGTCCTGGAGCTCCAGGCCTTAGGGCCTGCTGAGCTTGCTGAAGTAGGACCCCTCCTCCTTTCTGTCTGTCCCCTGACACCCGGGGCCCCACACTCCTAAGCCTCTAGGCAGCCTGGGCTGTGGCCACTGACCAGTCTGCACTTTTTAGGCAGATGGGGATGGGCTTTGCTTCAGTCAGCGCCCGCTTTGGGGGTCTGGTTGCACCCCTGGTCACCACGCTCGGGGAGTTCAGCGCCATTCTGCCCCCCATGGGCTTCGGGGCCACTTCGATCCTGGCTGGGCTAGCTGTCTGCTTCTTGGCTGAGACTCGCAACGCGCCCCTGGTGGAGACCATCGAGGCCATGGAGAGAAGGTAAGGAGCCTCTGGGCATGGAGGGGTGGGGGTGGGGATGACCAAACAGGCTGTAAGTTCCTGCGAGACAACTCAGGGCAATGAGGGTCCTCCCATTGCTGTCCCAGTGTCATGGCGGCTGGGTGGGAGCCACACTGGGAAGACCAGCCTCACTTAGCCACCTTTGTCTAAGAGGCTTGGCTTTCATCAAGGACAGAACCCACCATGAGTGGTGACAGAGAATGAAGAATAAACTAGAGACCAGACAAAACAGGGACATGAGCTGAGTTCAAGCCTCGCAGAGAAGTGGGGGTGATGGTTTGGGCGGAAGAGGGGAGCGGTATTCCGAAGCAAAGACAGGCCCGTGGGGCTGCTGGCATCATCTTCCCATCTGGCCCAGGGCTTCATGGTAACAGGAAGGGAGACCCCGTTAATGACTTTCATCATGTTGTCAGAGAGAAAAAGGGCTAACAGTTCTCTGGGGAAAGTGAAACTTTCCTCAACAATTAACACTAGAAGAAATTTCTCTTATGAATCTCCTTAGGGAGGTCGCTGAGTAAAGTGATGTCCTTGATGTCTCTAAAAGCGCCAGGGGGATGTGTTGCATTACTCAGCAATTGTGGGGTCCCTGGAGACCCTTGGTTGTGGGGAATGGGGCCGGGGAAGGGAACAGGGCCCAAGGCTGGAACTTTCTCCGGGGCCAACTTGATCCCCAAGCTGGAGCCATCACTCCAGACCCCTGCGAGGTGGACCGTGTTTGAGATCCTTAAAATAATCCCCCGTGAGCATCCTGCGTCTACCCTGAGCCACGGATAAAGGCTGGACTCGCATAGATCAAGAAAAATTCTTTGGCGAGTCCTGTCAATTCCGCCTCCAAAATATGTTGAGAATCTGCCTCTCTCACCCCTGTCACCGTCCCCCTCTGAGCCTGGACTCTACAGGCCTCCTATCACTCCCTGTCCTTCCACTTTATTTGCTCATACAGCCACTACTGTGAAGGCCTTGCCATGGAAAGAATCGCGTCACTCCTCCTTGGCAACCCTTCCCCGGCACCCTCTTACACTGAAGAGAAAATCTGAAACCTTACGAGACTCCCAGGATCTGGCCCCTGCCAACACCAAGGCTGCTCCCTCTGTCTGGAATGTTCCTCCCTCTTCTCTTTGCCTGTTTAATTCCCATTCATGCCGTAGATACAGGACTGGGTGAATCTGGGTTCCCAGATGCTGGGTTAATATTTGTCAATGACCCCACTGCAGAGCCTGTGTGCAGGTGCCCTGGGCCTCAAGTAATATGAACACACAACAGGAGGACTTGCCCCGCCCCCTGATATCACTCTAATGGTTCTGGCCTGGGCACTTTTATTTTTATTCATTTATTTTTTAAAAAGATTTTATTTATTTATTTGACAGAGAGAGAGATCACAAGTAGGCAGAGAGGCAGGCAGAGAGAGGAGGAAGCAGGCTCCCCGCTGAGCAGAGAGCCCGATGCGGGGCCTCGATCCCAGGGCTCTGAGATCATGACCTGAGCCGAAGGCAGAGGCTTTAACCCACTGAGCCACCTAGGAACCCTGGCCTGGGCACTTTTAAATTCACATTTTAGTTACCTTAGCTCTAGAAAAATCCCAGTAATGCCAAATGAAATTCTTGTGTTGGATAACAGAGCTTCCTTTGATCCTGCTAGGAACATTTATTATAAAGCTACTGTATGCTGTTATAGATGTGAACCAATTACATGATGGAGACCATTTACTAAAACTAATTTAATTTAATTTAATTAATTAATTTATTTTTTTTAAATTTTTTTATTTATTTGACAGAGAGAAACACAGCCAGAGAGGGAACACAAGCAGGAGGAGTGAGAGAGGGAGAAGCAGGCTTCCTGCCGAGCAGGGGACTCGATCTCGGGTCTCCAGGATCATGACCTGAGCCGAAGGCAGTCGCTTAACCAACTGAGCCACCCAGGCGCTCCTAATTTAATTTATTGAGAGAGAGAGTGAGTGTAGGGGGAGAGGGAGGGAGAGAGAGAATCTCAAGCAGACTCCATGCTGAGCACAGAGCCAGACATGGGGATCCATCCCACAACCTTGAGATCACAACCTGAGCCAAAATCAAGAGTCTGAAGCTTAACCGACTGAGCTACCCAGGTGCCCCTAAAAATAAATTTATTTTAAAGATTTTATTTATTTATTTGACAGAGAGAAACACAGCCAGAGAGGGAACACAAGCAGAGGGACTGAGAGAGGGAGAAGCAGGCTTCCCGCCGAGCAGGGAGCCCGATGTGGGACTTGATCCCAGGTCTCCAGGATCATGACCTGAGTGAAAGCAGTCGCTTAACCAACTGAGCCACCCAGGCGCCCCAAATTTTATTTTATTTATTTTTATTTTTATTTTTTAAGATTTTATTTATTTGACAGAGAGAAACACAGCCAGCCAGAGAGGGAACACAAGCAGGGGGAGTGAGAGAGGGAGAAGCAGGCTTCCCGCCGAGCAGGGAACCCGATGTGGGACTCGATCCCGGATCTCCAGGATCATGACCTGAGCCGAAGGCAGTCGCTTAACCAACTGAGCCACCCAGGCGCCCCCCCAAATTTTATTTTTAAAAATTGTTGAGGGGCACCTGGGTGGCTCAGTCGGTTAAGCATCTGCCTTTGGCTCAGGTCATAATTCTAGGGTCCTGGGATCGAGCCCCAAGTTGGGCTCTAGGCTCCCTGCTCAGCCGAGAATCTGCTTCTCCCTCTCCCTCCACCCCTCCCCTGCTTGTGTTCTCGCTCTGTGTCAAATAAGTAAATAAGATCTTTAAAATAAAATAAAATAGTTGGGAATAAGCCATTCTTTCTCACAACAATTTGCTGATTGGCTCTGACCTAGCTGGTCTTGGAGGAGTCTGCCCCAGTGGATGTGGAGAGCTTGCATACGCTGGGAAACTAATATCCAAGGTGCAGGGAGCTCTCTGAAGATTCACAGATGCTGCAGGGTAGTCCCAGATTTTTGTATGGCTTTTATTGTTTTTATTTTAAGATTTTATTTATTTATTTGACAGAGAGAGAGAGATCACAAGTAGGCAGAGAGGCAGGCAGAGAGAGAGGAGGAAGCACGCTCCCTGCCGAGCAGAGAGCCCAATGTGGGCCTCGATCCCAGGACCCTGAGATCATGACCTGAGCGAAGGCAGAGGCTTTAACCCACTGAGCCACCCAGGCGCCCCTTATCGTTTATTTTTTAATTAACGTATGTGTGAGGGTGTCGGCGTCTTGTGTGTTGGGTGTGGTCTGGGACAATCTCAAATGTATACCCTTTGAACCCTGGGAAAGAAAGTTGTTGAGCTATCTCTGCCAGATACTCTAAGGTGTAATTCCCTCCAACAAGGATGTTCTGTTGCACAATCTTATGGAACCATTCCAGTTAGAAAACTAATATTGATATATGATTTCCATCTAATCCTCTGGCCTCCATCTTGCCAGTCTTCCCCCCCCAACCCCCCACCACCAACATCCTATAAAGCAAGAGCATCCTGTTCAAAAACACAAGTGACATTTAGACATTGCATTTCGTTCAGGCTGGACAACATCCTCGGGTGTTCTCAGACTCCCTTGATTCAAGAACTGCTCAGCCCATTTAATTTTTCTCCACTTCTAATCTCATCACATAATTATGTAATTATGAGTGCTAGCCCCAGGCCTTGGGTGTCAAGGATTAAGATGAGAAGAAAATGGCTTTTTCCAAGGTTCATGTTACCCAGCTCCAAGATGGCTGCAAGCCAAGAGGGATTAGCCATCACACACCTTCTACCGGTCTCCCGGGTTATATAAACATGTAAGGGAACTACTTCTGTTTTATTTTACAGGCTGCCCCAAATCCATATGTTAATAAATCACCTCTTTGTAAACTGCTCCCATCCTTCAGAATCACAAGACAAGATACTGTTTCTCCAGAATGGTCCCCGCCTGTTGTGGGGCAGGGTCACCCTCTGTGACCCAGTTGGGCTTATGCCCCAGTTTGGGGAGCAACATAGCAAAGGAAGAGTTGACTAATCCTGCTCAAAACATCCTTTTCTGTAAGAATAGAACATTCACAAAAGCGGAAATGCTGATAGAAAATAGAGGAAAGGTGTTCGTGTCAGTCATAATCAAAGAAATGTAAATTAAAATAAGAAAGAGGTCATTTAAAAATATCTAATAAGAAAAATGTTTAAAACATAGTAGTAGTCAATAAAGACATATAGACAGGAAGGAAGAAACTCCTGCAACTTTCTGGAAGTTTCTTTGGCATTACCGATCGTGAGATGGAAAAATTTTCATATTCTTCTAAGTAGCAATGACATTTCCAGGACTCTGCACTAAGCAAATAAACTGAAATGTGGACAAAAAGTTTATTGACAAGGATATTCATCACCATGCTTAATATGCCCAGAAAAAAATGTAAACTCTCCAGGTCTCCAGCAATTTGAATAAATTATAATATACTCTGCAGTAGTGAAAGTTACGTTGATGAAGACTTTTTAATGGCTTGGGGAATGTTTATACTATCTGTTAAATACTATATTAAAATTAATTATGATATTTCCTAATTATGTTAAGAAAGAAACAGACTTGAGTGGCGACTGGTTGCCTCAGTCGGTGGAGCATGTGACATTTGATCATGAAGTCATGAGTTCAAGCCCCACTGGGTTTGGAGATTACTTAAATAAAATAAATAAAAATAAACTAAAAAAAAGAAATAGAGACTCGAAAGAAAGAACTATGTTAAAATCGTGACAGTGGCTGCCTCAAAGTATGAGTGACAATTAATTTTTTTCCTGGCTACTTTACCTTTTAAAAATTATCTCTAGGGGAGCCTGGCTGGCTCAGTCGAAAGATTATGCGACTCGATCTCCGGGTCCTGAGTTCGAGCCCCTGCACTGGATAGAGATTTGTTAAATAAATAAAACTTAAAAACTTTTTAAATATAAAAGTTATCTCCAAATTGTCTATATTGAGCAGGCTTCCTTTGGTAATCAAGGGGAAGAGGCACACAATGAAAGCAATTATAAGGGGCGCCTGGGTGGCTCAGTCTGCCTTCAGCTCAGGTCATGATCCCTGAGACCTGGGATCAAGCCCCACATCAGGCTCCCTGCTCAGCGGGAAGCCTGCTTCTCCCTCTCTTACTCCCTGCTTGCGTTCCCTCTCTAGCTATGTTTCTCTCTGTCAAATAAATTGAAAAAAATTATTAAAAAAAAAGCAATTATAAGAATTCAGTTAGGTCATTTCCCAGACACAGGGGAGCCCCTCTCAAGGCCCAGAAGCTAGGGAATGGTCTGGAAAAATGTTGACACTCCTTAAAGCCTGATAAGATGATGAAAAGACCCAGATGAGAGGTAGCAGGGCCTGGACAAAATTGCGAGGCTCTCATCAGTGACCTTCCATGAAGTTCCTCCCACTCGTGGTGGGGGCTTCCAGAGGTGAAGGGTGGGAGGGTGGGTTTCAGCCTCTCAGCAGGAGGTCTGATGGTCCACCAAGGCCAAAGCCCGAGCCATTGGTCATCTGGGACCTCTACCACTCTCTTGCGCATGGTGAACACCAGCTGCATGGCTGACCACAGCACATTTTTAATGCTTATTGTATTCTATTTCAGACATTAAAAAAGGAAGATCATGGATTTTAGGTCACAAAACCAGCCATTTGATCATCTTTGCTCATATGCTGAATTTTAAAGATGGTGTTGAGCTAACCTAACCACTGCAGCAGTTGAATCTGGAGAATTTCTGCCTCTAGGTTTTTAGGACTCATCTTTGGAAGGGACAGGGAATCCATGGGTGGGAGCTGAGGACAAAGAGGCAGGTGGGACAGGCTCCTGTCCCTCAGCCCCCATCCCACAGACACACAAGGGGTAAAACCAATAAGCTGAATGGACCCAAGGGACAGAGTCAGAAAGGCTCCCAGGCTTCAAGGGCCAGAAATAGAGACACGGAAGACAGTAGAATGAGAAGAAAGAAACGTTTCTTTGGGATTATATGAAGAAATAATCACAACCCAAAATGGCTTAAACCGTTGGATTAAAAGGTTAGAAATAAAAGAGTTACAAGATAAGGATGAAAACTCAGATACATTGAAAATGTTCTCAAACTGGAGCCAGCAAAAAGTAGACCAGAGAAATTGACGAGAGGGTAAATGATGAAAACGAGAAGAAAATGAAGACTAACAAAATTATGTAAAACAAACCATTCTCAGGCTGCACAATTCCAGGATAAAATAAAAGAGACCAGAGCACAAATGATTTCAAAGATAGAGAGATACAATCAAAAAAGGCAAATTTGCACCTATTCAAAGGGGCGGCCCTCACAGTTTGGGAGGCCCAGCCCCTGACTCTCCTCCCTCCTCCCACCTGGCTGATTCTCTACCTGGGGCAGAGGGAAAGGGGCCTTGGCAGCGCCCAGACCCCCCTCCACCCGGGGTCTCTGCAGGTGCCCCTGGTCCACAGGGGAGCCAGGCCCAGCCCCAGCAAGTTCAGGGAGATTGGTGCCCATTCACCAGTTGAGTGACCTTGGATATGTGTCTAGACTCAGGTCTTCATCGGAAAACCTTGCGGTCTTTCCCTGAGGGGCCCCCACGAGAACTAGGGGGAGGGCCGCTGTGGCTTCTACCATCCTTGCGGGTTTGGGGGTAGTAGAGACCCAGGTCTTGAAGACTGTGCCCACACCACCTGCTTCTCACCACTTACTTTCTGCCTTTCCATTTTATTTTTCCATCTGCCTTTTTATTTCAACAGAGTCAAAGGAGGTCTTGCCAAGAAGGTTCTAGAGGAGAAGAGGGAAGAAATTTCTCTCCAGCAGCTGGGAGCTGCTTCTCCCCTCAAAGAGACCATCTAAGCTGGCAGGAGCCGGGTGCTGGCTGGCAACACGCCATGGGTCCAGACACCCCTGCGGCTTTTCCTGACGCTGATGGGGGCTGAGGTTGGCCCAGGACAGTGGTGGCTCTTCGAGCCCGTGCCAGAGAGCCGCCCACAAACCAGGACTCTGGCTCTTGGAAGGGAACTGACCGTCAGCGGCCAACTGGCATGACAGATGTGTAGAAAGTCAAGAGAAACCCTGTCCGGGTACCAAAGCAGGAACTGTTTTCCTTTCCCGGCCCTGAAACTGCCCCCACAAAACCTCTGATCATTCTTGTCCCATCTCCAAACATTGTGTCTTTGCAAGGTTAGGGTGGCTGACATTTGTGCCCCTGGTGGTCCTGGGGACGGCCCCACCCACCTTGTTTTTGAGAACTCATTCTGCTCCTTGACTCTGCCTTGCCCATATATGCAATTAAAGCTCTCTTCCCCTGCCTGGGTATGACTTAGCTTCTCAAGTAGCAAATGCGGGCTTTGCACGTGGCTCACGCTTAGTAAGTTTGGCTGAAAATGTGATGAGCCGGACTCGGGCACTGGATGGAGACCTCTGCCCCTCACTGGCATCCTGGCAACAGCACTTTGCAGAGACGGGATGTGGCTTGGCTCTCCAGACGTCTCACAGAGAGACAAATTCCTGGCACCCCTCTGGCTTCGGATCCATTTCCAGGCCAGTTGTTGGACAGGTGCCTGCAGCACAGACCTTGCCCTTCGCTGTAATTCAGATTGGATTCATGAGGGATTCGAATGCTGGTTCACTGAGTGGTCTTGGCCACACTTCCCTGTCTGATCCCTTCCTCCTGGAATTTCCAGAGAATCATTGAGATCAGGGCTCCACCTCTAAAGCTCTAGAAAAAAGGACAGTCTGGGGAAAAAAGTAAGACTGTCAGAGTTTGGGCGGGAACCAATGCAGCATGTCCTGTTACCAGTTGTCTTTTAGCAGCTTTGGGACAGAGCGTGAATGAGAATCCTCCAGAAAGCTGTCCCAAGGCTTGAGGCTTGATGCACTAAATCCTCAGACCCTCCCCTGGATTTCACCTCTCATCCAGCAATCTTTTATGTGAGCTTTCCTATCTGAGTGGTTCTCAACCCACAGCCTCAACAGAGCAGTAAATTTGAAAGGCAGAGGGATTCACCTTGGGAGTCACCTCTCCCAGGCAGCAGCACTCCATGACCTGCCCTGCCTACCTCTGGGTGAGTCCCTTCACACTGTGTTGTGAAGGATTCATTACTGGTTGATCTCTCATAGTGGCTCTTTGAAGACAGTTAGGTCAAGTTTGTGCGTACCTACATGGTCCACTCATAGGAGGAACTCAGTTCATGTTGCTGAAGTTGGTGAACTAGTCACGAGGATTAAAAAAGAAAAATGACCTGTCACTGCTGAACTCTGAGGGAGGAGGCAGAAAAACAAAATGGAAGACCTGAATAGAAAAACAAGGTTTTGTACATGTTTTATTAAAAAACAGAATTTGGGGGCGCCTGGGTGGCTCAGTTGGTTGGGCGACTGCTTTCAGCTCAGGTCATGATCCTGGAGACCCGGGATCGAGTCCCGCATCGGGCTTCCTGCTCGGCGGGAGGCCTGCTTCTCCCCCTCTCACTCCCCCTGCTTGTGTTCCCTCTCTAGCTGTGTTTCTCTCTCAAATAAATAAATAAAATCTTTAAAAAAAAAAAACAAAAAAAAACCCCCAGGATTTGGGGGCGCGTGGGGGGCTCTGTCAGTTAAGCCTCTGCCTCTGGCTCAGGTCATGACCTCAGGGTCCTAGAGTCTATTTTGTGTCGGGCTCCCTGCTCAGTAGGGAGCCTGCTTCTCCCTCTCCCTGCTTATGCTCTCTCTCTCTTTAATAAATAAATAAAATCTTTTTTAAAAAGCCCAGAATTTGAGTAAATTTGAAGATCTAATTGACTTTATTCAACATTTCATGAATCAGGCAACAGTTCATCTAGAACGTAGAAAGGAGCTCTGAGGATCTATACAGAATAGAAGGCTTTTATGGACAGGAAAGGACAAGGATACGGAAGCCATAAACAAAAGAAAAGAAAGGATTACTTCAGGAAGGTCACCTTGTTTTAGGGGAAGGACAGGGGGTCTATCAAGCAGATGACCTCGTTGGGGTTGATCAGGAAATTCCAGACTGATTGGTTTAAAATTCCACTCCTGGGGGAGGCTAAAACTGCAATTTGGTTGGTATTAAGTCTTGGTTTATTGGTGTGGGGTTTGGCACAGGTGACTCATTTGGGCTGGTTACTTCTTTTTTAGTGATTCTGGCCTTTTTTTTCTTTCTTTTTTTTTTTTAAGATTTTATTTTATTTATTTGACAGAGAGAAACACAGCCAGAGAGGGAACACAAGCAGGGGGAGCGAGAGAGGGAGAAGCAGGCTTCCTGCAGGCTTCCTGCCGAGCAGGGAGCCCGATGTGGGACTCGATCCTGGGTCTCTGAGATCATGACCTGAGCTGAAGGCAGTCGCCCAACCAACTGAGCCACCCAGGTGCCCCAACATGGCATTTAAACTTTTGAGAGAGGACGCCTGGGCTGCTCAGTTGGCTAAGGGTCTGCCTTTGGCTTGGGTCAAAGTCCTGGGTTCGAGTCCTGCATTGGGATCCTTGCTCAGCAGGGAGTCTGCTTCTCCCACTCACTCCTCCTGCTTGTGCTTTTTGTCTCTCTCTGACAAATAAATAAATAAAAGCCTTGAAAAAAATAACTTTTGAGAGAATACAATATGCCAGGGAGATCACTATGGTTCAGAGCCATGGTCCCCAGGACCCAAACCAATCAAAATCACATGAGTCAAAGACCCCTTTGAAGGAGTCACCTTTCTAAGCCAAGGAACCGGTTCAGTGTCCTTACATAATGGTTCCGGATTAGGTACAATTGAGTTTATGCAAATGAATTTCAACTTCCCCAGAAGTGTTAATCCGGGTGTGGCAGGTGGTGTCACAGACACCAGACACCTCGATTGGCTAAAGATAGTCAAGGGTCATCCACCGGGGTAGCTCAGTGGTTAAGCCTCTGCCTTCAACTCAGGTCGAGAATGAGCCCCGCATCGGGCTGCCTGCTCAGCGGGAAGCCTGCTTCTCCCTCTCTCACTCCCGCTGCTTGTGTTCCCTCTCTGGCTGTGTTTCTCTCTGTCAAATAAATAAAATCTTAAAAAAAAAAAAAAAAAGAAAAACAACTTGGGCCAGAGAACCTAAGGATTTTTCTTGGGCAGCTATTGCTTTAGCAGCAAATTCTGCAATATTTTCAAGCGTTAAGAAGACGTTCCTGCTTATAGCCTCATTTACATTTATTCCTAACTGGGGAAGCAGGGCTCTGTCAAGTGAGTCATGAATGACTCATAAGGGTCTCCAGGGAACTTCCTGCTTGATTCTGGACCAGAAAGGTAACAAACACGAGGTCAGCAAATATTTAAAGGGCTGCAGACCACAGCGGGTGTTCTCTTCCTGTTATCTTTGCCTTGTGTCCCTTTCTTTGCACACAGCCTCCTCACAGCGTCCCCTAAATTTGGCACCGGTAACCAGCAACAGCGAAATGGACCAGGGGCTTCTGCATCGTGGACAAGTCAGAGTTGTTGATGACAATTCCAAAGTCTGAAAGATGAGCCCCTCCATGTTGGCCTGGGCAATGCCAATGATGGTGTCATCTCTACAGGACAAGGCCTGAGGAAACGAAAGAAAAGAAAGGATCTCATGGTAGTTAAAGTTTGAAGTTTTGACTCAGCATCTTAGGTGCAGGCACTCAACGTCAAGGTCGGCTGCTTCTCCTCCTGGTCAGTTCGCTTTGGAGGTCTTCTGGATCGGCACAGCACCGCAGGGACCTGGGAGAGTCTTTTTAAATAGATTCGAGGGCCGTTCTTGTTCTTAGCGATTCCAGATCGGAAGGGTAGGAGAAAATGAGAAACATTTGGGGAGTCGCAACCAGATATTTGAGGAAACAATGAATAGGATCAGAATCTAATATCTAAGCAAAGGTGCAAACATAGGGCGCCTGGGTGGCTCAGTGGGTTAAAGCCTCTGCCTTTGGCTCAGGTCATGATCTCAAGGTTCTGAGATCAAGGCCCGCATCTGGCTCTCTGCTCAGCAGGGGACCTGCTTCCTCCTCTCTCTCTGACTGCCTCTTGGTCTGCCTGTGATCTTTCTGTGTGTTAAATAAATAAATAAATAAATTTTTTTAAAAAGGTGCAAACATAGTTTTTCAATTGGTGATCATCCCCCCTTTTTTAACCAAAGATAATCAGTAAAAATCATTTATTTGTATTAAATTTGGCCTGATTACTTACCTAAGTGTAGCAAGAACAGTGATTGACCATATAAGCTCTTTTTAAGACAACTCTGCTGGAACTGGTTTTTGTTTTTTTTTTTAAGATTTTATTTATTTGATAGAGCACGCAAGTGAGCACAAGCAAGGGGAGCAGCAGGCAGAGTCGGCTTGTGTCCCTCCCTTTGCTCCTCCTCCTGCTTGATCTCTCTCTCAAATAAATAAATGAATAAAATATTTTTTAAAAAATCAAAGGTAAAGAAAACCTGGTGTGTCTGGCTTTCTCAGTTGAATGACCATGTGACTCTTGATCCCGGGTTGGGAGTTCAAACCCCACACTGGGTGTAGAGATTATTTAAATAAATAAACTTTTTTTAAAAAAATAAAGAAAACCCAAGTAAACGTGTCCTTTCAGCAAATGAAAGAAAAAATTAGGGGCGCCTGGGTGGCTCAGTTGGTTAAGCGACTGCCTTCGGCTCAGGTCATGATCCCGGAGACCCGGGATCGAGCCCCACATCAGGCTCCCTGCTCGGCGGGAAGCCTGCCTCTCCCTCTCTCACTCCCCCTGCTTGTGTTCCCTCTCTCGCTGTGTTTCTCTCTGTCAAATAAATAAAATCTTTAAAAAAAAAAAAAGAAAGAAAGAAGAAAGAAAGAAAAAATTAAAGTTTAGCTTCACATACATGTGATATTGATGTTAAAGTTTTTTTAACCTTTAAATTCATTTAGCCTGACCACACTAAAATTCCTTTCCCAAGACTCCTTTCTACAAAACCTTTGCAACTTTGTTTCTTATTTTCAAATTTGTCCTATGCTTTCCCCCTTAAACAACCCCGTCTCAGACTGGAACAAAATTCCTTTTTTCTCCCTCAAAACAAAAATATGCCTTCACTCCTCATACCTTCTCTTAGGGAAAACATACTTGTAACTTTCCTTGTATGTGCAATGTATATCTTATTATTTCTTGTAGCTTACATATTAGAATTTTTAACCCTTAAAAGAAGAAAAGCAAAAAAAAAAAAAAAAGAAGAAGAAGAAAAGCAAAACAAAGAAAAAGAAGAAACAACTGTGAAATGTTACTCTAGCATTCTATAGGTGGGCCGTTTAAGGAATACATTTAGATTCTAGACAAAGTCAGGGCCCCCTGGGGGACTCTGTCCACTGAGTGCCCGACTCCTGGCTCCGGCTCGGGTCGTGACCTCAGGGCAGTGGGACTGAGCCAGGCTCCATGCTCGGTGTGGGGCCTACTGGAGATTCTCTTTCTCCCTCCCCCCGCCCCAGCTCATGGGCTTGTGCAAGCCCTCGCCCTCTAAAAATAAATAAATAAAATATTTTTTTAAAAATTTTAAAAAGACAGCCATTGTCTCCAGGTGTTTTTCCTGCTGACAAATTTATAAGCAATAATTTGAACTTAGCAGGCCTTCCATACGCCCGGGGGGAATAAAAAGACTATATTCAATGCTCATAACTCTAAAGACATGCCTGTCTTTATTTTTTTTTAAGATTTTACTTATTTATTTGACAGAGAGAAACACAGCTAGAGAGGGAACACTGCAATGGGAGTGGGAAAGGGAGAAGCAGGCTTCCCGCGGAGCAGGGAGCCCAATGTGGGACTCGATCCCGGGTCTCCGGGATCATGACCTGAGCTGAAAGCAGCCGGTTAACCAACTGAGCCACCCAGGCGCCCCTAAAGACATGCCTGTCTTAATTAAATCAATAAATTTAAACTAGCTTTAATACCAAATATTTCCCCACATCACATGAGCCTGAAATTCATCTGGATTAAGTTTCTTTTTAAAAAAAAATTGATTTATTTCCGAGAGAGAGAGCACAAGTTACAGGGAAGGCAGAGGGCGAGTGTCTCAAGCAGACTCTTCACTGAGCTCAGAGCCAGACACAGGGCTCAATCCCACAACCCGGAGATCACAACCAGAGCCGAAACCAAGAGTCAGATGCCCAACCAGCTGTACCACCCAGACTCCCCCATCTGGATTGAGTTTCTATTATATTTCCGAGAATTTAATTTATATAAGCACTTGATTTTCTTTAAGCCAGTTATGGGGAGCTCTTTTACAAGTTGATTTTGGCGATACCATCCGGAGGTAGAAATTGCCACACATCTACAACACACACGCACACATGTAGACACACGTGAACTTACCACGGGCGTAGAAAGTCCTCATAGCTTCCACTCTCAGATTCCCACCATGTGGAGGAGACACTTGAAGTTGTTATTGTTTTCTATTTGCTTAAATTTCAAGTAACGTTCTTCTTTTGTTTTTCTTCTGGTAAGAATGACTTCCCAAAGTTGATACTTTACTTTATTTAAATTTTTTAAAATTTTATTTATTTTTTAAAAATATTCTTATTATTTACTTATGTGACACAGAGAGTGAGATCACAGGCAGGCAGAGAGGGAGCAGAGAGAGAGGAGGAAGCAGGCTCCCTGCTGAGCAGAGAGCCCGGTGCTGGCTGGCCTGGATCCTAGGACCCGGAGATCATGACCTGAGACGAAGGCAGAGGCTTAACCCACTGAGCCACCCAAGAGCCCTTATTTTATTTATTTTTAAGTAAGCTCTACCCCCAATGTGGGGCTTGAATTCACAACCTCAGGATCAAGAGTCACACGCTCCTGGAGAAAACCAGAGAGCACACTTACATCTCAGAGGAGCAAGGACAAGCCTGTTGGAGATCAATAGGAAAGGTTTACGGATTGGAAAGAAAGATTGACAGACACTGAATTTTCTGCAGCCTCACTCAAGTTGTAAAACAAGGACCATTGTTTTTAATTCCTCGGGGAATTCAACTGCCACCTAAAAGACATCAAAAGACTAACATATCCGTCTATATTGGAAAGTTTTCCTGTCCCTTTGGATACATTTTGCACAGGGACAAAGGCCAAATAAAAAAAAAAGTTCTTATCAGACTCTGAGTATCGGCCAACAACCTGTCCGACTTCCAAACACAGAGCTGCTTAAAAATTACTTCAAATATTTTGTCGGAACAAACAGCAAATATTTCTGATGGTATTAAACAACCCCGTGGGCCCAAAAAGCATCCTCAAGGAGGGTGCATGTGATATTACCTTCAGAAGATCCAGAGTCAATCCTGAAGATCAATAACCATTGGCCTGGATTTGGGAAGGAAAGGATGAGAGCTCTGGCTCTCAGATGGGCCTTCGATCTCATCTAGGAGTGCAGCTGTAGAGGACCCTCAACAGCCTTGAGTGGTCTCATTTCAAAAAGTACCTGCTTAACTGTCTCTCCCTAGGGGATAGGTGATGCAGAAAGCATTGCAGAGGGCCCCGAGGAGGACCAAGGGGAACAGTACGCTTGCTTACTTGAGCCTTACAGTCTTTTGTTCTAGGTACCTTCTATATCTTCAATTTTTCATTAGCTTTTTACCATAAATCTTAGCCTTTTGAAAAAGAAGTCTTAGCCTTTGGAGGTTTCTGCATTCCAACTAAAATAAGTATCCCGTTCTGCTTAATTTGAAAACACTTACTTTCTTGGCACCTGGGTGGCTAAGTTGGTTGGGCGACTGCCTTTGGCTCGGGTCATGGTTCCAGAGTCCCAGGATCAAGCCCCACATCGGGCTCCCTGCCTGGTGCAGAGCCTTCTTCTCCCTCTCTCACTCCCCTTGCTTGTGTTTCCTCCCTAGCTGTGTTTCTCTCTGTCAAATAAATAAATTTGAAATTTGAAAAGAAATAAAATTTCTTTTTTAAAAAAGATTTTATTTATTTATTTATTTGACAGAGACGGAGATCACAGCAGAGAGCCCAATGTGGGGCTCGATACCAGGACCCTGAGATCATGATCCGAGCCGAAGGCAGAGGCTTCAACCCACTGAGCCACCCAGCCGCCCAATAAATAAAATCTTTAAAAAAAAAAAACAAAAAAATGCTTACTTTCAAGTGCACTTTTTAAATGAACAAATTTACCTCTTGGAACATTCCCCAAAATGACCATTCTAATTTCTGGTTGTATGTATGTATGTATGTACATATTTTTAAATTTTTTAACTTTTAAAAAATATTTTATTTATTCATTTGAGAGGGAACAAGAGAGACAGCAAGAGCAGGGGGAGGGAGAAGCAGACACCCCACTGAGCAGGGAGACTGACGTGGGGCTCGATCCCAGGACCCTGGGATCATGACCTGAGCCAGAAGCAGTCACTTAACCAACTGAGCCAGCCAGGTGCTCCTAAAATTTTTTTTAATTAAATTTAGCTTACCTGTAGTGTATTACTAGTTTCAGGGTTAGAATTTAGTGCTTCGTCAGTTGCATATAACAGCCAGTACTCATCACCTCAAGTGTCTTCCTCCCATCACCCAGTTACCCCCTCTCCCCGTTAACCCCCTTCCAGCAACCCTCAGTTGGTTTGCTATTGTTAACAGTCTCATGGTTTTCCTCCCTCTCTGTTTCTGTCTTATTTTCTTTTTCCTTTTCTTCCCCTATGTTTGTCTATTTTTTCTTAAATTCCACATATGAGTGAAATTATACTGTTTTTTGTCCTTCTCTGACTTAGTTCACTTAGCATAATACCCTCTGGTTCCATCCATGGCATTGCAAATGGTAAGATCGCATTCTTTTTGATGGCTGAGTAATAGTCCATTGTATATATAGACACACCTCATCTGCTCTATCCATGCACCTGTTGATGGACAGCTGGGCTCTTTCCATAATTTGGCTCCAGTCGGCATTGTTGCGAGGGTACGATTTTGCCGTGTTCGTAACTGCCTGCGGTTTCAGGGACCAGAGTTCTTAGACATAAGACCACCAGCTGTGCTGGGAAGGGGTATGCTCAACTCTTTGGAATTCAAAGATCCTATTTTATTATTATTTATTTATTTTTCAGCTAGGGCTTTGAGTATCTTGCAGCCAAACTAATAGCCAAAAAGGAAATGCCACTGTGGGTCGGGAACTGCGTGATGTTTCACGGTGTACCTTGGTACACAGAAATTTTCTTGAGGTTCACAGGTGACCTTATGTCAATCTCACCTCTTCCGTCACCAGCTTATCCAACATGGAGTCTCTGGGTTAGGAAGCAAGTGTTCTAGCAGCTTTTAAATGCTTTAAATGAAAAAATAAAATAAAATAATAAATGCTTTAAATGAAAAAATAAAATAAAATAATAAAATAAATATGAATATAAATAAATGCTTTAAATGCCCACCAACTTTGGTGGACTTTTTTGACTTCTGGAGTGCTCATGGGCTACTAGCCTTTATCTATACAAGACAAGACGAAGAAACACGTGCCCCTTAATAGATCAGCGGCAACCGAGACAGGTCACTCGGTCCTGGCCCAGCAAATGGCCCCTGAGCAGCACCAACAATCCCCTCGGAAGCTTGGACAGGGGAAAGAATTGAAGCAGCAGACCCCAACAAGTGGGGACTGGGGACTTCCAGTAACAGTTCCCTCATGGATCTTCAGAAGGAATTAAGGGCTGGGTGTTTTTTACCGGAGAATCTGGCAGTCGCTGTCTAAAAGCTAGAGGCTTCGCTCCAGGCAAAACCACGTGGGAACGCAATTAGGCTCCAGACAGAATCACCTGACAGCTCAGCCTGACCTGTCCTATACCCAAAGGCCAGTTAGACCAGGAGCTCCGAACCAAGAGGAACTTACCCTAGCCTCAGAAACAGCAAGAAAGAGAACTCAAAAAAGAGATTTTAAGGCACCACATCTGTTTCTCATCGTCCCCAAATGCCATCAGAAGTTTGGCTTTGGGGACACCAGGCTAGCCCAATCGATCGCGTCCTGGGATCAAGCCCCATGTTGTGCGTGGAGCCTACTTTAAAAAAAAATGAAATAGGGGCGCCTGGGTGGCTCAGTTGGTTAAGCGAGTGCTTTCGTCTCAGGTCATGATCCTGGAGACCCCGGATCGAGCCCCACATCGGGCTTCCTGCTTGGCGGGAGGCCTGCTTCTCCCTCTCTCAGTCTCTCTGCTTGTGTTCCCTCTCTGGCTGTTTTTCTCTCTGTCAAATAAATAAATAAATAAAATCTTTAAAAAAAAAGAAATAAAATAAGGAGTTTGGCTCTGGATTCTGTTACTGCTGCTAAATCAAATGTGAAGATCTAATTGTCTTTATCCAGTGATTCATGACTTGGGCAGCGTCCCTCCTAGCAGACAGAAAGGTGCTCCAAGGAGCTGTTCAAAATGGAAAGTTTCTTAGGGCAGAAGGCAGAAAGCTTTTTTTAGGCAGCAGCATGGAAATCACAGATGAGAGAAAGGATTATTACAGTCACCTTCTTTTGAGTGGAAGGACTGGGGTCTCTCTAGCAGATGAGCGGCTCAGGAAATACTGCACTAACTGATTTAACATTCCACTCGTAGGAGAGGCTAAAACAGCAATTAGGTTAGGTAATAAGTCTTGCTTGGCTAGTATGGGACTTAGCAGAAGTGTCTATTTGGGGAAAGTTGTTCTTTTTTCTTTTCTTTTTTTTTTTTTTACAGTTTTAAAAACAAATCTGTTATAAATACCTGTAATTTTTATTTTAAAAGAAAATTTAAAATCGTGATTCTGAATCCTGGAATCACTTGGTGCTTTTAAAAAATACCAGTGCAGGGCGCCTGGGTGGCTCAGTTGGTTAGGCGACTGCTTTCGGCTCAGGTCATGATCCTGGAGACCCGGGATCGAGCCCCACATCGGGCTTCCCCCTCTCTGAGTCCCTCTGCTTGTGTTCCCTCTCTAGCTGTGTTTCTCTCTGTCAAATAAATAAAATCTTAAAAAAAAAAAATACCAGTGCAGGGCGCCTGGGTGGCTCAGTGGGTTAAAGCCTCTGCCTTCAGCCCAGGTCAGGATCTCAGGGTCCTGGGATCGAGGCCCACATCGGGCTCTCTGCTCAGCAGGGAGCCTGCTTCCTCTGCTCTCTCTGCCTGCCTCTCTGCCTACTTGTGATCTCTCTCTCTGTCAAATAAGTAAATAAAATCTTAAAAAAAAAAATACCAGTGCAAAAAAAAAAAATTACCAGTACTAGATCAGGCCCCCTCCCAGGGATGCTGGGATGTCATTATTTGCAATCGAGAACCACTGGTCTAGAAATGGTTTTCCCAACCAGCAAGAAAATGTACAGAACTTAACCCAGTTGCTAGGGCTAATTATGTCCATACTCTGAACACCCAGCTGGTGGAGTAATTACCATGAACTGAACAGGACAGAGGTAAGACATACCTTTAAATGAACAAGCCCGATTTTGCCTGACAAACATCCTGACAAGGAAGTTTCCTATGAAAAGTAAGGATAATTGTGAGGTTACAGGTCACAGTCCATGGGAAACAACTACACACCAAAAATACTAGTCGGTAACTAAGTGAAGACAAGTTCTTAATGATGATACAAGAGTGGACTGTTTAAACAGGGCTCCAGGGGCACCTGGGTAGCTCAGCTGGTTAAGCCACTGACTTTGGCTCGGGTCATGATCCTGGAGTCCCGGGATCGAGTCCCACATTGGACTCCCAGCTCCACAGGGAGTCTGTTTCTCCCTTTGACCTTCTTCCTTCTCATGCTCTCTCCCGCTCTCCTTCAAATAAATAAAATAAACAGGGTTCCATTTGCATGAGATGCCCTATAACCATCTTTACAGTAACTGGAAAATAGTCTCCAGACTTCTCTACCTTTACCTGTGAAGGCACTGACCAGCCAGGGCACTAGTTTTCAAGAGCCTTGGACGATAGTCCTCTGGGCATCTCTGAGTTGTGGCTGCAGGGAGATGGCTGGTGAGGTGCCCAGGATCTGGCATCAAGGACTGCCTGGGCAGGGCAAGATCAGGAGAGGTCAGCAAAGAGCAGATCAGCTAAGGTAAGGGCTGGTGGGTGCCGCAGACCAGAAGCGCGGTCATTCATATGGGTTCCCTCTGCAAGGCACGGAAGCCATGACCCTCCCTCAAAGTGAGGGAGTTAGGCAGAGTTGGGTTATCGACGCCATGCAGCTTTGCTTTCTTTGTTCTCCCTTTCAACTGATTAGTTCTGAAAAACACTTTTCTCTTTCTACCTACCATTATATTAAACTTTTCTCTGCTCCTACTTTTAGCTTGCTTACATCAAACCTCAAGTTTCACCCTACCCTTTTAAAACATGATAATTATAGGGGCGCCTGGGTGGCTCAGTTGGTTAAGCGAGTGCTTTCGGCTCAGGTCATGATCCTGGAGACCTGGGATGGAGTCCCGCATCAGGCTTCCTGCCGAGTCGGGCTCCCTGCTCGGCAGGAAGCCTACTTCTCCCTTTCTCACTCCCCATGCTTGTGTTCCCTCTCTGGCTGTGTTTCTCTCTGTCAAATAAATTTTTAAAAAATCTTAAAACAAACAAACAAACAAACAAAAAACATGATGATTATAGAGATAATGAGAAAAACAATCATAGTACTATGGTAGCTGCATCTTAACTAGCTTAATTCAAACAAAAGAGATCTCATAACCACATGACCACATGTTCACCTCCCTGCATTTAAGGGAGGCAGGAAGTCCTGATAGGACAGTGATTGATAAAAACCATCTGAGCAAAACATGTGATGTATGGCTATCAGTAAAGTTAAGATCTGTCTTTGTAATTGATTGTTCCTTAGATTAGACTTTAACCAAAACGCTGTGCTATAAATAAAGAGCCCTGAGAACAGTGTTTTCAGGAGATCCCCACACCACTCTTCGAGTCTCCTCATTCGGAATCGCCAATGCCGTCCCCACCTTCAGGACCCTGACTATTGCTGGGGCTGGCTCGGCATGTGGGGTCCCAGCCACTGCTGCTGACAGCCATTCCTGGAAGAGGGAACTCGGCTGCTGGGGTGGAGCTGTGGGCTGTGGTGCTCGCCTGGGAAAGCAGCCCTGACAATGCACCTGGTTACATTTTCACGGACCCAGGGGCAGTGGGCCTGGAGCCTGGCAGCGAGAGGACTGGTAGATATCACCAGGCGCACAACCGTGTCTCCGTGACCCACATGCAACATGAACGGGATCAACAGGCTGATCTGGCCTGGGCTGCCAAGCAGCAGGTGGACTGAAAGGTCTGGAAAAGACAGCTGGATGTCCGAGACTCAGTGCCCAGTGCAGCACTCCCAGCCAGTCCGAGCTCTAAATTCAGGGGTTCCCCACAAAGAGTTTCCTAGCTTTAACTGAGTCCTGGATTATGAAGTTGGGGAGGGGTGAGGAGGCCCAGATGGGCTCTAAGAGGCCAAACCACATAATGAACCTGCCACCCTCTACTTTTCCCTTCCTTTCCCTGGGCACCGGGCTACTAACATTTGCCAGGAGCACAGAAAGGGGGTGGGGTTGGGGGACTCTCGCCCGGTGTTTCTTTTGCAGCCACTGTGTTCCCTGGTTTGAGCAATCAGTACTGTTGATACTGATGCTAACAATCACCAACAAGAGGTGGAGACCCCTACAGTGACCGGGCATGGCCCATGGGGCAGGTGGTGGGGGGTGGGGTACATAAGGAGGAAAATGCTGAGCCCCCCTGGGGACAAGCCTGCACGAACGGTGTGGTGAGGCATGAAGAAGACTGGGAAAGGGCGAAGTGATTGCGGAGGGACCAGGCATGGGGGTGGCAGGGCTGTGGGAGGAAGGGATCACCTTATACCTGGGACGTCAGGACACAGAAAGGGACACTAATCTCTTTCTCCCTTGTTCATGGAACATCTGGCCAGTTTAACCCAGCCATTCGTTGCCACCCTCAACTCGACAACTGACCAATAAAGTCTTTGGAGGGGGTGAGAGGAGGGGCAGAAGGAGAGGGAGAATCTCAAGCAGGCTCCACACCCAGTATGGAGCCCAATGCGGGGCTTGGTCGCACGACCCTGAGATCATGACCTGAGCCGAAATCAAGCTTGCATGCTCAACCAACTGAGCCCCCCAAGTGTCCGTAATAAAGAGTCTTTTTTTTTTAAGGTTTTATTTATTTATTTGACAGAGAGATCACAAATAGGCAGAGAGGCAGGCAGAGAAAGAGGGGGTAACAGGCTCCCCGCCGAGCAGAGAGCCCAATGTAGGACTCGATCCCAGGACCCTGAGATCGTGACCTAAGCCAAAGGCAGAGGCTTGACCCTCTGAGCCACCCAGGCGTCCCCGTAACAAAGAGTCTTAATCAGACACCTGCCAACAACCACTGAATCGTAGCATTCTCCACTCTAGAGGACAGAACAAGATGAACTTTCTGGACACTGGCTCAGTCCCTTTGGCTTCCTTGTTATTGTTGCATGGGTTTTTATGTTTCTCACAGACAGGTCACTCTGAGCTCTCCAGAACAGGTGGTTATAGGCAATCACATTGCCCTGAACTTCCTGCGGGCTTGGCAAGGTGGGGTGCGTGGCTGTCTCGCTGCGTTATTTGTTCAATAACTTCTTTGCTGGCTTGGCTGCAGGTGGGGGCTGGGCGGTGCAGGCCTGGGCAGCCCGTGGAGGGGTAACTATGCTCACTAGTCTAATGGTTTCTAAGACAGGGAAAGATAAGTTTGTCCATAATAACCCACAGAATGGGAGAAAATATTCACAGTTCACGTATCTGATAAGGGATGAATATCCAGAAATATACAGAAGACACCTAAAACTCCCCAACAAAGACAATTCAAAAATAGGCAAAGGACTTGAAAAGACATTTTCCAAAGACAGATGGCCAATAAATAAATAAGCACGTGAAAAGAGGCTCAACTGTCACAAATCATTAGGGGAATGCATATGGAAATTACAACAAGATACCTCCCCAGACAGGCATTTGATGGCTACTGTCAACAAAACAAAGTAA
This sequence comes from Spilogale gracilis, assembly GCA_004023965.1. NCBI lineage: Eukaryota > Metazoa > Chordata > Mammalia > Carnivora > Mephitidae > Spilogale > Spilogale gracilis. The sequence goes on from PITA01007420.1 coordinate 51,500, forward strand.
CAGGTGCTGGCGAGATGTGGAGAGATCGCCACATTCGTGCACTGTTGGTGGGAACGTAAAATGGAGCGGCCCCCGTGGAAAGCAGTTTGGTGGTTCCTCCAAACATTAAACATGGGATTACACTAGTGATCCTAAAATTCCACTTCTGGGTGTATGCCCCCCAAGAACTGAAAGCAGGACACCCAAGAGCTATTTGTACATGCACGGGGATTGGCAGCATTGTTAACAAGAGCTAAAATGTGAAAGCAAACCACGTGTCCATTGACGAATGACCAGATAGACAAAATGTGGTCTAGACAGACAGTGGGATATTATTACTCAGCCTGAAAGGGAAGGAAATTCTGGGTGCCTGGGTGGCTCAGTGGGTTAAAGCCTCTGCCTTCGCTCAGGTCATGATCTCAGGGTCCTGGGATGGAGGCCTGCATTGGGCTCTCTGCTCAGCGGGGAGCCTGCTTCCTCCTCTCTCTCTCTGCCTGCCTCTCTGCCTACTTGTGATCTCGCTCTTGTCAAATAAATAAATAAAATCTTTAAAAAAAAAAAAAAAAAGGAAGGAAATTCCGAATACACTAGAGCACAGATGTATAACATAGCATAATGTCCCACCACAAAGATGTTATGCTAAGTGAAATAAGCCAGCCACAAAAAACCCAAATCCGTATGACACCATTTATATGAAGTGCTTAGAGTGGTGAAAATTGTAGAGACAGGGAGTTGAAGGGCGGTTGCCAGGGGCTGGGTGAGGAGGGATGGGGACTTAGTGTTTCATGGGGACAGAGTTTCAGTTCGACAAGACGAAGAGTGACAGAGGTAGACGGAGGTCATGTCTGCACAACACTACGAGTGTACTTATTACCACCGAACTGTGCATTTAACCTTGATTAAGATGGCAAATTCGATGTGTATTTTATTACAATTTTAAAAACTGAAAAAACACTTGGTTCAAACCCCTGTCAGTACAGTTAATTTCGGTGTCTCATGGGGTGGCCTCAGGTGCGAGTGAAAGGTCGGCGGGGGGAGTTTTAGGGGAACGTCACGCCTTGGTGACCCCATACATGTCCACATGGGCCACGCAGGCAAAGTCTTGAACCACAGCTCATTGGATTCTGGGCGAGAAGCTGGTGTCCGCTGGGACACCGGGGGGGAGGGGCTGTGGAAGCCCCAGCAGCCCCACCTGCCTTGGCCCACCTGTGCCCCCAGAAGCATCGCGAGACTTTCCTGTCACCTCCGTGTTCTGATGTGGTCTGGGGCCTCTGACCGCCCCTCGGGAGAGAGCGGCAGGTATAAAAGCGCTCCGTTGTGGTCTCAGCTGCGAGGCACCCCACAACTCACCTTGCAGTCCCCTGGCCCCTTTGGTATCAAGATCAACCTTTCTGATACGTTGGACAAGAGCCTCAGGGAGCTGACGCCTTTGGCTTACTTGCCTTCTCACTGTCTAGGCAAGTAATGAACCTTAAACCTGAAAGTGGCTCCTGTGTCTTTACCAGCCACTTTAGTCAGGCCTTGACCTGTCTTGCGTGAGAGTCTGAAAATAGCCTATGGTCTCGCCTCGCACCCTAACCAAGGCTGACTCAGAGAATTTATCACTCTTTTTTTTTAAAAGACTTTATTTATTCATTCATCTATTTATTTGACAGACAGAGAGAGAGCACGAGGGCGCCCACAAGCAAAGGGAGTGGCAAGCAGGGAAGAAAGAAGCAGGTTCCCACTGAGGAGGGATCCCTGACACGGGGCTCGATCCAGGGACGCTGGGGATCACGACCTGAGCCGAAGGCAGACGCTTAACTGAGTGAGCCTCCCGGGTGCCCGAGAATTTATCACTTTTTGTTGCCACACACACAGCTGTAACGATGCCCACGAGCTTTGGAGAGATAAGCAGGTCTTAGGTAAATATTGACCACAGAATTCTGCAATTAAGACACAGGGAACTTACCTGGAAGGCTCCCATTTAAATGGTCACATGAAAAGTTTATTCCTTGAAGAAATATTCTTATGTGGAAATACCTTATTTCCTGATGGAGAGCAAATAAAATGCGATGATATCATGGCTCTGGACAAAGGCCCAGAAGCTCTTTCCCGAGAACCTACTAGAAGGAGGTGAGAAAATCTATAAAATAGACCACAGATGTACGTGTGCAAGCATTCCATTGACAGCCATAGCCGAGAGAACACCATGGGGTTCTCAGAGTTGCTCCACAGCATTGGCGGCATGGGGACCTTCCAAATCCTCCAAACCGCTCTCATGACGTTCCCTGGCCTCCTGATAGCCTGTCACAGCTTCCTGCAGAACTTCACTGCCGTAGTCCCAGAGCACCACTGCCGGCTGGCCAACTGGACCAATGTGTCTCATGTCCCGCACAGTGTCGGGGATGGGGACTTGCTGAAAGTTTTCATCCCTCTGGACAAGGACCAGAAACCTGAGCGGTGCCGGAGGTTCTCTGAGCCCCACTGGCAGATCTTAAGCCTCAACGACACCTCCTCTTGGAACTGGGACACCAAGGCCTGCCCGGATGGGTGGGTCTATGACCGGAGTGTTGACTCCTCCATTGTTTCTGAGGTGAGGTGAGCCGAACGCTGGGTCTCCAGATAATTCTTTTTGTTTTATTTTAATGGAGACATAACTTATTCCGTTAAACACTCAAAGTTTAAGTGTGCAGCGGGATGAAATTTACATATGCAAATACCAGATCAAGACACAGGTTATTGCTAGGGGTCCCAGAGGACTCCCTTGTAGCTTTCTGGATCATTATGCCCCTCCCGCCCACGGATTTGTAGAGTGTGTTCTTCAGTGTGTTGGGATTTCTTCATTCAATATGGATTTTTAACAGTCAATCATGTTGATATTATGCTTTGGGAGCTGGTTCTTTCTCAGTGTCACGGAGCATTCCATTGCACGAATATGCCTCAGTCTGTGTCCATTCTACTGAGAAATGCACCTGCACCATTTCTGGTTTGGGGCTATTACGAATATCATAGTCATGCGTGTTCTTACACACGTATTGGGGTGGGCACAGGTATTCATTTCTGCTGGGTGTATGCCCAGGGGTGGGATTGTAGGATCATAGAATGGCTCCAGATTCTGCCAAACAGTCTACTCTGTGTATAAAGCGTTCAGACATGTCTGAGAGTTCCAACCCCCCGCGTCCCCCACCCTGACACCTGATCTGAGGATTTTATTTTGCCTTCACTTAGCTATTTGCAAAGCAGCCAGAAAATCAACATGGCATCCATTTTCTTGTGTGTGTGTGCTTTTTTTTTTTTTTTTTTAAGATTTTATTTATTTGGCAGAGAGCAAGAGAGCACAAGCAGGGGGAGCAGCAGAGGGAGAGGGAGAGACAGACTCCGTGCTCAGCATGTGGGACTCAGTCCCAGGACCCTGGGATCATGACCTGAGTGAAGGCAGATGCTGAGCCGACTGAGCCACCCAGGAACCCCTGTTTTTTTCTTGTTTCCCCCCAAATTTCTCAGACTACTGAGTGAAATGGGAACACAAAGAAGGAAGTAAACTGGATCTAGATTTGTGTTGGTCATCTTTTCTAGGGTAGAGGTTTCCTAAGACTCGGGACCAAGTGTTTCATGAAACATCTGGGATAATGTGTTTAATTCATCACAGTGACAGTGATACCGAGGTTTGTGCCATTTAAAATAAAAAGGGGCACCTGCGTGGCTCAGTTGTTAAGCATCTGCCTTCGGCTCAGGTCATGGTCCTGGAGTCCCGGGATCGAGCCCTGCATCAGGCCCCTGCAATCCCGGCATCAGGCTCCCTGTTTAGTGGGAAGCCTGCTTCTCCCTCTCCCACTCCCTCTGCCGGTGTTAGCTCTTTATATTCTATGAAAGCCACGTGGTGAGGGTGTGTGAACTGCCTGCTGACACTTGTCTCTTTTCCTCCAGTGGGACCTGGTGTGCGAGCACAAGTCGCTCAAGTCCATTGCCCAGTCCACATACATGACAGGACAGCTGGTCGGTGCTACTGTCTTTGGCTTCTTCTCTGACAGGTGAGGGGAGGAGGCCTGAGGAAGTCTCCAGAAGCTTTCAAGTAGACTAGAGTTCATGCTATCCCCTTACTGTCCTCAGTGGCTCAGGACCCCATTGGAGAAGACCTCCCCATTTCCTTCTGCTGTCAGCCAGGGCCGCACCCAACACCTCAAACAGAGGGGTGAGGGTAGAGCACTCGCCCTCCCCGCCCGGGTCCCGACACCCTACTTTTCTAGGAGACAGTCCCTGGGCCTCCCATGTGGCTGGGGTTAATGGCACCTCCCTTTTTTGTCCTGCAATGAATTGCAATCATGAATCTCGAATTACTCTCTGCTTGTGGATGAATTTGGAGTCACATGACCGAAGGCCTTTATCATGGGAACCGTGAAGAAGCTGGGTCCGTGGTCTCATTTCTGCCAACCATGATTTCCCCACAGAGTGGTCTCCACAGGTCGCTTCCACAGGGAGCAGGAGCCCCCGGGACAGTAATTATTTTTGGGAATGGCTAATTCTACTGAGCGCTCTCCCACGTCCTCCCGATAGTCCTGGGTGGCTGCTCCCATTTCACAGATGAAATGAGGCTCAGCACCACTGGTCCTAGAGAAAACTGACTCCAGCGTGGACATTTAGTCCGTGTTCTTGGAAGTGACAATGACGTTCCCGTGAGGAAGAAGCTTTGTGCTCAAGGCCACATCTAGACATGATCTTGGTTCAAGCTGAATGGGCCAACGCATGTTTCTGAGAAAGCCAGCCCTGGGTACAGTGTCTTCTAGTCTTCTGCCTCTCTGGGTTTTTGCCAGCCTGTTGGATGCACTCCCCTACCCCCACCCCCAATGCCGCAGAAAGAGCATTGCAAGCACACATCAGCAGAGCTGGGCTCTGCCCTCTTTGAAACCTTAGAAAATTCACTTAGCTCTTGGGATCATTTCTGTACAATCGAGGGGCTCTCCCAGTTACCCAGCGGCCGCAGTCGCCCCTGTCTCCCCTGGCTGGGCTCTAGGGACACCCAGCCACCAGCCCCTGTGCTGGGACGCCCAGCCTTAAGCTCTGGGCAGGAGGGGCTGGTAAAGCCGAGGCCCTGCACATCGGAAAGGAGGCCCCAGATTCTGTCCTCACCCCCACCCTACCTGCAGCAGGCAGCTAGCATCTTGTGTTCAGAGAGCCGGGAGCCGCAGGGCATCGGAGCTAGAGCTCCAGGGCTATAGTGCCCACCTCCGGGAAGAGCCCAGGTAGGGAGTAGGGGGGACCTCCAGAGTCTATAAACTCACCCCTTCTCCACTGTTCATCTGATTCCTTTTGAGACTCCCCCCACTCGGTTCCCTCTCCCTTCCTGCTCCCTCCCCCACCATTGTCCTCCTCTCCAGTATACTAGCAAACCCCGTCCATTCTGTCATCATCATAGACCAGGGCCCACCTCAGCCCCTCGCCAACCCCTAGGCGACCACTCTGGGAGCAGCTTCGTTCACCTTGCTCCTGGCCGCGGCAGCCTTTGAGGGAGTCTCCCTGCTTCTCCCTATCCTCGACCGCTTCTGTTACTCTCAAATGGGTGGGAAGAGCGGTCTTGTTGGATGCAGAACAGATCCTGGCCCTCCTCTGCTCAACCTTCCAGCAGCTCTTCAGTTCCTAGCTAGTGAAGCCTAACGGGTACGTGGCCTGCTGGCCCAGCGGGCTGGACCCAGAGCCACTGCAGTGAGCCCAGCAAATTGCGCTCCCCCCGGCTCCCCGCTTCTTCCTCCTGCCTTTGCGCTGGCTACTCCCCCCATCAGGGGCATGATTCCCAGGACACACCTCTTCAGGTCACTTCTCACAGCCTCAAAATGCAATCGTGCAGATTTCTCATTGGCTGCGGGTGTGGTGCAAGTCCTTTCCGCTTGAGCCTCTGTTTTCTCATCTGTAAAACGGGGATAATGACGCTCTTGACCTGGGATGACATGTCTGGGGTGCTCTGTGCTGTCACCCACCCAGAGGAGCCGTCTCTGGCCACACTATTTACAACTGCAGCCCCTATGGCATTCCCTGTTCCCCTTCTCTGCTCTGCTTTGTTCTGTGCCTCTGACGGTCTGTGTCTTTTACGCAGATTTCTTCCCTATTATCTGATTCTATCTGACCATGACTCTCCCACAGTGCCCCAGGCCAGGGCTGTGGGTACGGGTAGGGGGGGGTCCCATGGGAAGGGGCAAGTGAGCTTCTGGTTGAGGCCTCAGCACTTGGCACCTGGCACCCGGCTGGCACACGGGGTCTGAGAGGAGGTAGAAGAGAATGAGTGTGGGATCAAGGGTCCTTTGGAACATTCGAGGCTCTGCTCATACTCCCTCCCCCAAGGGGCAGGGACCAGAAGCCACACTCAGATGCTCATTACAGCCCCATCCAGAGACGCTGTACTTTAACAAGGGACAGAGCCAAGAGGCAAAGAATTGACCCTCCTCCCACAGGGGAATTCTAGGCTTTGGCAACTTGTGTGGTGGGGCGAGGCCAGGGCAAGTAGGGAGTCTCTTCCCAAGGTCTTTAGCTTCAATTGGGAGGGTCTCAAGAGGAAGTCAGGGATATCTTCCCAGGACCCTCAATCACAAGGCAGTTTCCTAAGCCCTTTTCTAAGGATGCAGGGAAGTGGGGGGGCTGAAGGTGGAGGCGAGCAGACTGGGGTGAAAGCGGGGGCAGAGCGGCCACCCCGGGACTCAGTCTGGCTGCTCCATCGGTCATGGTTGCAGGTGTGGGCGCAAGACGGCACTGCAGAGCGGGACACTGCTGATGATCCTCATGGGCACGAGCGCCGCTTTTGCGCCCAGCTTGTCCGCCTACTGCATGCTCCGGTTCCTCAGCGGGATGGCCATGACGGGCATCATCATCACCAGCCTCTGCCTCAGTGAGTCTCCCTGCGGAGCCTTGGCTCCTCCGCTCACCGCTGTGCGACCCGGGGGCCGGGAAGGGGGGCGCTTCAGTTACCCTGCCTGGGACTCAGTTTCCCCATCTGTAATACGGGGTGATAATGATCGTGCCTTCCTCATCTCATACATATTTATAGAATGATACCTGGCCCCCCACGAAGACCTCAAGAAGTGTTAGCTATATGAAGGCGGTGGCTTAAGCCAGCCCCAGGCTCCAAGTCCCAGCCCCAGTGACATATTCCTTGCCTGTGGCAAGGGGGATCATCACAGATGGTCCCGTATAGGGGTGTTACAAAGATCAAATGAGATGGCAGAAGTTGCGTGGGATGCTCGGGACAGTGTGTCCTGCGTGGCCCTGAGTAGGGTCAGAGCCCACTCATCAGTGGGGTTCATCGAGGGCAAGTTCTGCAGGGGCCTTGCCTGGGGCCCCTGTCCCTGACTGGCCCAGGCTGACCTCTCTCCCTGGCCCTGTGGAGCTCACTACCCGCGATGGCGTCCTTGTCATTCCAGCCATAGAGTGGACCCCGACGCAGAGGCGAACGCTGGTCAATATCTACACCATGTACATGATCACACTGGGCCAGCTGGTGCTCTCGGGCCTGGCCTACCTCATCCGCCCCTGGCGCTGGCTACAGGGCACCGTATCTGTCGCCTACGTCATTATTTTTCTGTACTCGTGGTACGTCAGCTCCCAGACGCCCAGCGTCCTGCGTAGAGTTGCTCTCGTCTTCATGGGAAGTGTTTGCCGACCTCAGAGCTGACTTTGGCTTGGGTCTGCTGAGATCTGACCTCCTTCTTTTTTTGACACCTTTTTTTTAATGTTACGTTAGTCACTGTACAGTACTTCGCCAGTTTGTTCCATGCTTCACTGTTCGTGTATGACACCCAGTGCCCACTGTAATCCATGCCCTTCTGAATACCCATCACCGGGTCAACCACCTTAAGGAGGAAAGAGAGGACCCTTCGTATAGGAGGTGTCTTCATTTGATTTTTTTTCTCTCCCTATAAATCCTGGTGAATCGTCCTGCACCAGTTGGGGTTCTAAGTGGCTGCACACTTGGCCCCGTACCAAATTCAGTCCTGAGTGGCTGTGAGCCCCCCCAAAAGCCCTAGGCTCACTCGGGTCTATGAGATGCCTCATGGGGTCAGACTTGAAGATTCCTGGCCACTGCATTCAACCACTGAGAGGACGTTTACCATACAAACCCAGAGCCACGTGAAAGTAGGAACTCCCCTAAAAATGACAGTGGAGATCCATACTAGTGCCGTGAGAGATACTGAGAATGCAGCACAAAATGGGAAATGCAGGAAACAGAAAATGAGGACAACGTGGTGATAGTTTTGCAAAAATAAACACGTGCCTGCATCTGTCTCTTGCGATAGGGACAAAAAGGGAAATGGCGGTAATGACCACCAGCCCATTCTCAGTTGCTCTCCTTATTCCTCCCATTTTGCTCTTTGGGATTTTTCTCTTGGATCTCCCTATTTCCAAGCAGACCAGCCCTTGACATATGGTGCTTAGAACAGTGAGCCCCAAACCTGCGTGGGCACCATGGGTCAGGGTTAGGGGCGGGGCAGGAGGCATTGCCCTGTCTCATCGTGCCTCCAGACCGCGCCCCTCCTCACCCCATGCCCTTTCACTGTTAGGGCCCTGCCGGAATCGGCTTGCTGGCTCATCACCCACAACAAACTTGACAAGGCTGTGAGGAATCTGCAGGCTGTGGCCAGATTAAATGGCAGAAAGGAGCAGGGGAGGAAACTCACTCCAGAGGTATGCACAAAGGGGACCCAGGCGCTGCCTGAACCCTTCCTCCTGAACTCTTGGGAACTCTCAGTGAAGGCCTAAGTCGGCCTGCCAAGGGTGAACAGAGGTGAGTTTCTACATCCAGAAGTAGTCACTGTCACCATCAGATAGGCAGAGGACATGTGGGGACAGTGTCCTCTGCCTTTCTCAGAAGCTACCACAGGGGATATTCCAGCAAAACGAGGATGTAGACCAGGGAATCCAGGAAATAGAAAATCGAAAATAGGAGAAAGGTAAAGAAGAAGAACAGTCTGTACTGAAGCAAATGAAGAGACATACACTGGAGGCCTTTCAGGAAGAAAAAAAAATGATCCTGATAGATTGCTTCTTATACTTTATCTTATTAACAGGAGTTTTATGGTTCTATTGAAGAATCTGGGGATAAATTAATGCCAAGTACTTAAGAAACAAAGATTATAAGTGAGCAAATACACACAAGAGGCAATTATTAATTCCAAGAAAATAAAAAACTCATGTCACAGAAATATAATCAGAGTATCACATGGTTCAACTCTGAATGACATTGGGAGAATTACAGAAGATAAAGAATAGGTCAGAGATGGTAGAGTAAGAGGGTTAAATCCTCATTCTTTGTTAGTATAAATCAATCTAAAGTTGGAAAATCAAGCATAGCAGTGCAGCATTTTATCTGGAAACAGGAGATAAATATGAGAAGAAAAACCTATAAGAGTAAAAGGCAGTTGCTTCTGGAGGGTAGGAATTGGGATTGGTGCTAGAAAGGGGGAGGCAGGGACCTTTCTAACTATGAACGTGAAGAAGCAAAATAACAGTGGCTAAGATCCCAGACCTGGGGGGTGCCTGGGTGGCTCAGTTGGCTAAGCAACTGCCTTCGGCTCAGGTCATGATCCCGGAGACCTGGGATGAGCCCCACATCGGGCTCCCTGCTCAGCAGGAAGCCTGCTTCTCCCTCTCTCACTCCCCCTGCTTGTGTTCCCTCTCTCGCTGTGTTTCTCTCTGTTAAATAAATAAAATCTTTAAAAAAAAAAAAAAGAAAAAGAAAAACTAGTTAAAAGAAAAGGAGATGATGCTACATGAGAGAATACACACCCACAATTCGTAGCCCTCTATTTCTCCTTGGAGGTGTGTGTGAAGGAACAGGCCAGTGCGGGAGGAATCAAGTAATTGTATGGCATCAGGAAGTGGAAGGACTAAGGGCCAGACCCCTCTCTTCCAGCCAACGCTTTCTGGTCTTCTCCTGTTAGGTGGTGAGCCGCCACATGCAGGAGGACACAGCCGCTGTCAACGAGTCCCCATTCTT